>SZWC01006443.1:62658-78407 GCA_023375785.1 Penium margaritaceum
ACTTACACGCACTTATACACACTTACATGCACTTACACACACTTACGCAGACTTACAAGTACTTGCACAAGTGTACACGCACTTACACGCTTTTACACACACTTACACGAGCGTAAATGCACTTACATGCATTTACACGCACTCACACGTACTTACACCCACTTACACATATTTACACGTACTTACACGCACTTACACGCACTTACACGCACTTACACGCACTTACACGCACTTACACGTACTTACACACATTTACACGATCTCATATGCACTTACACGTACTTACAGGAACTTACACACACTTACACGCACTTACACAAACTTACACAAACGTACGCGTACTTACATGCACTTACACACACTTAAGCACACTTACACGTACTTATACACACTTACACGTACTTAAACGCACTTACACGCACTTACACAAATGTACACGCTCTTACTCGCACTGACATGCACTTACACGCACTTACACATACTTACATGCAATTACACGTACTTACACACACTTACACGCACTTACACGCACTTAAACACACTTACACTCGCGTACTCACATTTACACACACTTCTAAGCACTTACATGCACTTACACGTACTTACACACACTTACACGCACTTACACGCACTTAAACACACTTACACTCGCGTACTCACATTTACACACACTTCTAAGCACTTACATGCACTTACACGTACTTACACGCACTTACACGTACTTACACGCACTTACACGAAGTTACACGCACTTACACACACTTCCACATACCTACACATACTTACACACACTTACACGCACTTTCACACACTTATACGAACTTACACACACTTACACGCACTTACACAACTTTACACGTACTTACACACTCTTACACGCACTTATACGCACTCACATGTACTTACACACACTTACACACACTTACACACACTTACACGTACTTACACGCACTGACACAAACTCATGCACACTTACACGCATTCACACAAACTTACACGCACTTACACAAACTTACACAAAATTACGCAAACGTACACGCATTTACACGCACTTACACGCACTTACACACACTTACACACACTTACACACACTTACACACACTTACACACACTTACACAAATATAAACGCACTTACACGCACTCACACTGACTTACACAAAAGAACACGCACTTACACGCATTTACACGCACTTACACACACTTACACGCACTTTTACGCACTTACACACACTTACAGGCACTTACACACACTTTCACGCACTTGAAGGAACTTACACATTCTTACACGCACTTCCACACACTTAGACGCTCTTACATGTACTAACACGCACTTACACATACTTATACGCACTTACACAAACTTACACGCACTTATACGCACTTACACTAACTTACACGCACTTATACGCACTTTCATGTACTTACACACACTTACACACACTTACACACACTTACATGCACTTACACGAACATACACACACATACACACACCGACACACACTTACACGCACTTATATGTACTTACACATACTTACATGCAATTACACGCACATATACACACTTACATGTACTTACACGCACCTACACGCACTTACACGCACTTAACGCACTTACACGCACTTACACGCATTTATACACACTTACACGCACTTACATGTACTTACACGTACTTACACGCACTTACACAAGTTTACACACACTAAGACTCACTTACACGCACTTACACATACTCACACGTACTTACACACACTTACACGCAATTACACGCACTTACATGTACTTACACAAACTGACACAAACTCATACGCACTTACACGCACTCACATAAACTTACACGCACTTACACGACCTTACACAAACATACACAAACATACACGCACTTACATGTACTTACACAAACTGACACAAACTCATACGCACTTACACGCACTCACATAAACTTACACGCACTTACACGACCTTACACAAACATACACAAACATACACGCACTTACATGAACTTACACGTACTTACAGGCACTTACACACACTTACACAGACCTTCACGTACTTACACAAATGTACACGCACTTACATGCACTCACACGCACTCACACATACTTACACAAGCTTAAACACACTTACACGCATTTACACGCACTCACACGCACTTACACGCACTTACACGTACTTACACGTACTTGCACGCACTTACATGCACTTACACGCACTTACACGCACTTACATGCATTGACACGATATCACACGCACTTGCACGTACTTACAGGAACTTACATACACTTACACGCACTTTCACAAACTTACACAAACTTACACGTACTTACACGCACTTACACGCACTTACATGCATTGACACGATATCACACGCACTTGCACGTACTTACAGGAACTTACATACACTTACACGCACTTTCACAAACTTACACAAACTTACACGTACTTACACGCACTTACACACTTAAGCACACTTGCACGTACGTACACACACTTACACGTACTTAAACACACTTACACGCACTTACACAAACTTATATGCTCTTACTCGTACGGATACGCACTTACACGCACTTACATGCACTTACACATACTTACATGCACATATACGCACTTACACACTTACACACACTTACACGCATTTAACAACACTTACAAGCACTTACATGCACTTACACGTACTTACACGCACTTACAAGTACTTACACGCACTTACACACACTTACACGCACTTACACACACTTCCACATACCTACACATACTTACACACACTTACACGCACTTCCACACACTTATATGAACTTACACGCACTTACACATACTTACCCAAATTTACAAGTACTTACACACTCTTACACGCACTTATACACACTCACATGTACTTACACACACTTACACACACTTATACACACTTACACATGCTTACACACACTTACACGAATATACACACACTTACACGTACTCACACTGACTTACACAAAAGTACACGCACTTACACGCATTTACACGCACTCACACACACTTACACACACTTACACGTACTTACACGCACTTACACGTGCTTACACGCACTTATACGCACTTACACGTACTTTGACGCACTTATACGCACTTATACACACTTACACACACTTATACGTACTTACATACACTTACACACACTTACACAAATTGACACACATTGGCACGCACTGGCACGCATTTACACGCACTTACACGCACGTACACGCACTTACATGCATTGACACGATATCACACGCACTTGCACGTACTTACAGGAACTTACATACACTTACACGCACTTTCACGCACTTACACGCACGTACACGCACTTACATGCATTGACACGATATCACACGCACTTGCACGTACTTACAGGAACTTACATACACTTACACGCACTTTCACGCACTTACACGCACGTACACGCACTTACATGCATTGACACGATATCACACGCACTTGCACGTACTTACAGGAACTTACATACACTTACACGCACTTTCACGCACTTACACGCACGTACACGCACTTACATGCATTGACACGATATCACACGCACTTGCACGTACTTACAGGAACTTACATACACTTACACGCACTTTCACGCACTTACACGCACGTACACGCACTTACATGCATTGACACGATATCACACGCACTTGCACGTACTTACAGGAACTTACATACACTTACACGCACTTTCACGCACTTACACGCACGTACACGCACTTACATGCATTGACACGATATCACACGCACTTGCACGTACTTACAGGAACTTACATACACTTACACGCACTTTCACGCACTTACACGCACGTACACGCACTTACATGCATTGACACGATATCACACGCACTTGCACGTACTTACAGGAACTTACATACACTTACACGCACTTTCACGCACTTACACGCACGTACACGCACTTACATGCATTGACACGATATCACACGCACTTGCACGTACTTACAGGAACTTACATACACTTACACGCACTTTCACGCACTTACACGCACGTACACGCACTTACATGCATTGACACGATATCACACGCACTTGCACGTACTTACAGGAACTTACATACACTTACACGCACTTTCACGCACTTACACGCACGTACACGCACTTACATGCATTGACACGATATCACACGCACTTGCACGTACTTACAGGAACTTACATACACTTACACGCACTTTCACGCACTTACACGCACGTACACGCACTTACATGCATTGACACGATATCACACGCACTTGCACGTACTTACAGGAACTTACATACACTTACACGCACTTTCACGCACTTACACGCACGTACACGCACTTACATGCATTGACACGATATCACACGCACTTGCACGTACTTACAGGAACTTACATACACTTACACGCACTTTCACGCACTTACACGCACGTACACGCACTTACATGCATTGACACGATATCACACGCACTTGCACGTACTTACAGGAACTTACATACACTTACACGCACTTTCACGCACTTACACGCACGTACACGCACTTACATGCATTGACACGATATCACACGCACTTGCACGTACTTACAGGAACTTACATACACTTACACGCACTTTCACGCACTTACACGCACGTACACGCACTTACATGCATTGACACGATATCACACGCACTTGCACGTACTTACAGGAACTTACATACACTTACACGCACTTTCACGCACTTACACGCACGTACACGCACTTACATGCATTGACACGATATCACACGCACTTGCACGTACTTACAGGAACTTACATACACTTACACGCACTTTCACGCACTTACACGCACGTACACGCACTTACATGCATTGACACGATATCACACGCACTTGCACGTACTTACAGGAACTTACATACACTTACACGCACTTTCACGCACTTACACGCACGTACACGCACTTACATGCATTGACACGATATCACACGCACTTGCACGTACTTACAGGAACTTACATACACTTACACGCACTTTCACGCACTTACACGCACGTACACGCACTTACATGCATTGACACGATATCACACGCACTTGCACGTACTTACAGGAACTTACATACACTTACACGCACTTTCACGCACTTACACGCACGTACACGCACTTACATGCATTGACACGATATCACACGCACTTGCACGTACTTACAGGAACTTACATACACTTACACGCACTTTCACGCACTTACACGCACGTACACGCACTTACATGCATTGACACGATATCACACGCACTTGCACGTACTTACAGGAACTTACATACACTTACACGCACTTTCACGCACTTACACGCACGTACACGCACTTACATGCATTGACACGATATCACACGCACTTGCACGTACTTACAGGAACTTACATACACTTACACGCACTTTCACGCACTTACACGCACGTACACGCACTTACATGCATTGACACGATATCACACGCACTTGCACGTACTTACAGGAACTTACATACACTTACACGCACTTTCACGCACTTACACGCACGTACACGCACTTACATGCATTGACACGATATCACACGCACTTGCACGTACTTACAGGAACTTACATACACTTACACGCACTTTCACGCACTTACACGCACGTACACGCACTTACATGCATTGACACGATATCACACGCACTTGCACGTACTTACAGGAACTTACATACACTTACACGCACTTTCACGCACTTACACGCACGTACACGCACTTACATGCATTGACACGATATCACACGCACTTGCACGTACTTACAGGAACTTACATACACTTACACGCACTTTCACGCACTTACACGCACGTACACGCACTTACATGCATTGACACGATATCACACGCACTTGCACGTACTTACAGGAACTTACATACACTTACACGCACTTTCACGCACTTACACGCACGTACACGCACTTACATGCATTGACACGATATCACACGCACTTGCACGTACTTACAGGAACTTACATACACTTACACGCACTTTCACGCACTTACACGCACGTACACGCACTTACATGCATTGACACGATATCACACGCACTTGCACGTACTTACAGGAACTTACATACACTTACACGCACTTTCACGCACTTACACGCACGTACACGCACTTACATGCATTGACACGATATCACACGCACTTGCACGTACTTACAGGAACTTACATACACTTACACGCACTTTCACGCACTTACACGCACGTACACGCACTTACATGCATTGACACGATATCACACGCACTTGCACGTACTTACAGGAACTTACATACACTTACACGCACTTTCACGCACTTACACGCACGTACACGCACTTACATGCATTGACACGATATCACACGCACTTGCACGTACTTACAGGAACTTACATACACTTACACGCACTTTCACGCACTTACACGCACGTACACGCACTTACATGCATTGACACGATATCACACGCACTTGCACGTACTTACAGGAACTTACATACACTTACACGCACTTTCACGCACTTACACGCACGTACACGCACTTACATGCATTGACACGATATCACACGCACTTGCACGTACTTACAGGAACTTACATACACTTACACGCACTTTCACGCACTTACACGCACGTACACGCACTTACATGCATTGACACGATATCACACGCACTTGCACGTACTTACAGGAACTTACATACACTTACACGCACTTTCACGCACTTACACGCACGTACACGCACTTACATGCATTGACACGATATCACACGCACTTGCACGTACTTACAGGAACTTACATACACTTACACGCACTTTCACGCACTTACACGCACGTACACGCACTTACATGCATTGACACGATATCACACGCACTTGCACGTACTTACAGGAACTTACATACACTTACACGCACTTTCACGCACTTACACGCACGTACACGCACTTACATGCATTGACACGATATCACACGCACTTGCACGTACTTACAGGAACTTACATACACTTACACGCACTTTCACGCACTTACACGCACGTACACGCACTTACATGCATTGACACGATATCACACGCACTTGCACGTACTTACAGGAACTTACATACACTTACACGCACTTTCACGCACTTACACGCACTTCCACACACGTACACGCACCTACACACACTTACACACACGTACATGCACTTACATACACTTACACGAACGTACACATACTTACACACACTTACACAAACTTACACGTACTTCCACGCACTTACACACATTTCCACGTACTTAAACACACTTAAACGCACTTGCACAAACTTATACGCACTTACACGCACTTACACACACTTACACGTACTTGCATGTACTTGGATACACTTACACACACTTACACGCACTTACACGCAGTTACACGTACTTACACACACTTACAGGCACTTACACGTACTTACACACAGTTACGCACACTTACACAAACATACACGCACTTCCACGCACTGACACGCACTTACACGCACTCACACGTACTTAAACATACTTACATGCACTTACACGCACTTACACACACTCATGTACTTATACATGCTTACACGCACTTACACGCACTTACACGCACTCACACATATTTACACGCACTTACACGTACTAACATGCACTAACACGCACTTACACACACTTACACGTACTTACATGCACTTACACGAACTTACACGCACCTACACGCACTTACATGTATCTACACGTACTTACACACACTTACACGCACTCCCACGCACTTACATGATCTTACACGCACTTACACGCACGTACACAAATCTACACGCACATACACATACTTATACGCAATTACATGCAATTACATGTACTTACACGCACTAACACGCACTTCCACACACGTACACGCACCTACACACACTTACACACACGTACATGCACTTACATACACTTACACGAACGTACACATACTTACACACACTTACACAAACTTACACGTACTTCCAGGCACTTACACACATTTCCACGTACTTAAACACACTTACACGCACTTGCACGAACTTATACGCACTTACACGCACTTACACACACTTACACGTACTTGCATGTACTTGGATACACTTACACACACTTACACGCACTTACACGCAGTTACACGTACTTACACACACTTACAGGCACTTACACGTACTTACACACAGTTACACACACTTACACAAACTTACACGCACTTCCACGCACTGACACGCACTTACACGCACTCACACGTACTTACACATACTTACATGCACTTACACGCACTTACACACACTCATGTACTTATACATGCTTACACGCACTTACACGCACTTACACGCACTCACACATATTTACACGCACTTACACGTACTAACATGCACTAACACGCACTTACACACTCTTACACGTACTTACATGCACTTACACGAACTTACACGCACCTACACGCACTTACATGTATCTACACGTACTTACACACACTTACACGCACTCCCACGCACTTACATGATCTTACACGCACTTACACGAACTTACACGCACCTACACGCACTTACATGTATCTACACGTACTTACACACACTTACACGCACTCCCACGCACTTACATGATCTTACACGCACTTACACGCACGTACACAAATCTACACGCACATACACATACTTATACGCAATTACATGCAATTACATGTACTTACACGCACTTACACGCACTTACACGCACTTACACACACTTACACGTACTTATACATACTTACATGTACTTGAACGCACTTACACGCACTTACACTTACTTGCACACACTTACACGCACTTACACACACTTACACGCACTCACACGCACTCACACGTACTGACACAAACTCACACAAACATACACGCACTTACACGTACTTTCACACACTTACACGCACTTACACGCAGTTCCACGTACTTAGACACATTAATACGCACGTACACGCCCTTACATGCACTTACACGTACTTACATGTACTTACACGCAGTTACACGCACTTACAGAAATGTACACACACTGGCACGCACTCGCACACAGTGGCACGCACTTACACGTACTTACACGCACTTACACACACTTACAAACACTTACATTCACTTGTATGCACTTACACGTACTTACACGTACTTACACGGACTTACACATACGTACACGCACTTATACAAACTTAACAAACTTTCACGTACTTATATGCACTTACACACAGGTACACGTACTTAAACGCACTTACACGCACGTACACGCACTTACACGAATGTACACGCACTTACAAGCACTTACACCAACTTACACACACTTCCACGCACTTACACGCACTTAAACGCACTTACATGCACTAGCACGCACTTGCACGCCCTTGCACGCACTTGCACATCCTTACATGCACTTACATGTACTTACACATACTGACACGAACTCACACAAAGTTACACGCACTTATACACAATTACACACGCTTACACGTACTTACACGCACTTACACGTACTCACATCACTTACATGCACTTACACGCACTTATGTGCACTTACACACCCTTACACAGACTTCCACGTACTTACATGCACTTACACACAGTTACACACACCTATACAAACATACACGCACTGGCACGCACTGGCACGTACTAGCACGCACTTACACACACTTTCACGCACTTATACGTACTTACACGCACTTACACACACTTACATGCACATCCACATACTTATACGCACTCACACGTACTCACACGCACTCACACGCACTTACACAAACGTACACATACATACACACACTTACACGCACTTACACACACTTACATGCACATCCACATACTTATACGCACTCACACGTACTCACACGCACTCACACGCACTTACACAAACGTACACATACATACACACACTAACACGCACTTACACGCACTTACACGCACTTGCATGTACTTTCACACACTTACATGTACTTTTACGTACTTACACGCACTTACACGTACTTACACGCACTTACACGCACTTACACACACTAATACTTACGAACACGCACTATCATGAACTTTCATGTATTAGCACGCACTGACATGCACTTACACGCACTTACACCCACTTACACGCACGTACACGCACTTACATGCACTTGCACACACTAGCATGCACTTACACGCACTTACATGCACTTACACGCACTTACAATATATTTACATGCACTTACACGTACTTACATGTACTTACACGTACTTACACGCACTTACATGCACTTGCACACACTAGCATGCACTTACACGCACTTACATGCACTTACACGCACTTACAATATATTTACATGCACTTACACGTACTTACATGTACTTACACGTACTTACACGTACTTCCATGTACTTACACACACTTACACGCACTTACACGTACTTACATGTACTTACACGCACTTACACATACTTACACACACTTACACATACTTACACACTCTTACACGTACTTAAAAGAACTTACACACACTTACACGCACTTACACAAACATATAGCACTTACATACACTAACACGTACTTACACGCACTTACACACACTTACACATACTTACACGTGCTTACACATACTTACATGTACTTACACGCACTTACATGCACTTACACGCACTTACATGCACTTACACGCACTGGCATAAACTTACACGCACTTACACACATTTACACGCACTTACACGGACTTACATAAAGGTACACACACTTACACGTACTTACACGAACTTACACACACAGGCACTTACACGTACTTACACGCACTCAAACCCACTTACACACACTTACACGTACTTACACGTACTTTAACGCACTTACACGCACTTACAAGNCACGAACTTACACATGCTTACATGTTCTTACACAAACTTACAGAAACTTACACGTACTTACACACACGTACATGTACTTACACACACTTATACACACTTCCACACACTTACACAAATGTACACACACTTGCACACACTTACATGAACTTACACGCACTTATATGCACATACACGTACTTACACGCACTCACACATACTCACACGCACTTACACGCACTTACACATACTTACACAAACTTATACACACTTACATATACTGACACGCACTTATACGCACTAACACGTGCATGCACATACTTACACACACTTACACGCACTTACACGCACTTACACGCACTTACAGGCACTTACAGACACTTAAACGCATTTGCACGCACTTACCTATACTTACACGCACTTACACACACTTACACGCACTTACACGTACTTACACGCACTTACACGAACTTACACCCACTTATACACACCTACACGCACCTACATGCACTTACGCGCACTTACACGTACTTACACGCACTTACACGAACTTATACGCACTTACACGCACTTCTACGTATTTACATAAACTTACACACACTTACACGCACTTACACAAACATGTTACACTTACACACACTGACATGCACTTATACGCACTTAGACGTACTTACACATACTTACACATGCTTACACGTACTTTCACGCACTTACACGCACTTACACAAACATGTTACACTTACACACACTGACATGCACTTATACGCACTTAGACGTACTTACACATACTTACACATGCTTACACGTACTTTCACGCACTTACACGCACTTACATGCACTTACACGCACTTACACGCACTGGCATAAACTTACACGCACTTACACATACTTACACGTACTGACATGGACTTACACAAACGTACACGTACTTACACATACTTACACAAACTTACACACACTTACAGGCACTTACACGTACTTACACGCACTCACACCCACTTACACACACTTACACGCACTTACAGACACTTTAACGCACTTACACGCACTTACACACACTTACACGTACTTACATGCACTGACACGAACTCACACACACTAACACACACTTACACAAAGTTACACATGATTATATTTACTTACACGAACTTACACAAACTTACACATACTTACACACACGTACATGTACTTATACACACTTATACACACTTCCACGTACTTACACAAATGTACACACACTTCCACACACTTACATGAACTTACACACACTTACATGCACAAACACGCACTTACACGCACTCACACGTACTCACACGCACTTACACGCACTTCCACAAACTTACACGCACTTACACATACTTACACAAGCTTATACACACTTACACGCACTGACACGCACTTATACGCACTACTACATACTTACACATACGTACACACACTTACACGAACTTGCACGGACTTACACGCACTTACATGCACTTACACGTACTTACACAAACTTACACACACTTACACGTCCTTACACACACTTACGCAAACTTACACCCACTTACACGCACTTACACGTACCTACATGCACTTATGCGCACTTACACGTACTTACACACACTTACACGTCCTTACACACACTTACGCAAACTTACACCCACTTACACGCACTTACACGTACCTACATGCACTTATGCGCACTTACACGTACTTACACGTACGTACACAAGCTTACATACACTTACACGCACTTACACGCACTTACACACACTTACACGCCCTTACACGCACAAATACTAACTTACACGCACTTACATGTACTTATATGCATTTACACGTACTTACACGAACGTACACGCACTTACATGCACTTACACAAACTTACACACATTTACACGCACTTACACGCACTTACATGCAGTCACACACACTTACACGTACTTACACGCACTTACACGCACTTACATGCACTTACACACACTTACACGCACTTACACAAACTCACACGCACTTACACGTAGTTACACGTACGTACACACACTTACATGCACTTACACGCACTTACATGCACTTACACACACTTACACGCACTTACACAAACTCACACGCACTTACACGTAGTTACACGTACGTACACACACTTACATGCACTTACACATACTCACATGCACTTGCATGCACTTACACACACGTACACGCACTTACACGCACTTACACGTACTTACAAAAACGTACATGCACTTACACGCATTTACACAAACTTACTCACACTTGCACACACTTGTACGCACTTATACGCACTTACACACACGTACACGCACTTACACGCACTTACACGTACTTACAAAAACGTACATGCACTTACACGCATTTACACAAACTTACTCACACTTGCACACACTTGTACGCACTTATACGCACTTATACACATCTACACACACTGAAACGCACTTACATGTACTTACACGCACTTGCACACACTTACACGCACTTACACAAACTTACTCACACTTGCACACACTTGTACGCACTTATACGCACTTATACACATCTACACACACTGAAACGCACTTACATGTACTTACACGCACTTGCACACACTTACACGCACTTACACACACTTACACGCACTCACATGTACTTACACACACTAACACGAACTCATAAAAACTTACACGCACTTACACGCACTTAAACACACTTACACGCACTTACACGCACTTTCACGCACTTACACACACATACCCGCACTTACACGTACTTACATGCACTTACATGCACTTACACGCACTTACACGCCCTTACATGCACTTACACGCACTTACACACACTTATATGCACTGGCACGCACTGGCTCGCACTGGCACTCACTTGCACGTACTTACACACACTTACATGCACTTACACGCACTTACACACACTTACATTCACTTACACGTACTTACACATACTGATTCGTACTTACACGCACTTACACGTACATGCACGGATTTACACGCACTTATACACACTTATACGCACTTATATCTCTTACACGCACTAAGACGCACTTACACATGCTTACACGCTCTTACACAAACTTACACGTACTGCCCGACGCTTGGACACCCTAGATGCTGCTAGGGCATCTAGAGCAGCACCCTTGGAGCTGCTCTTTGCACCGCCAATGCGGGAGGCATTAGTTGAAGCTGGATCACCTCCTGCTCCTCCCTCCCCAGCACCCTGCTCTCCTGCTCCACCCTCTCTAGCACCCTGTTCTCCTGATCCACCCTCTCCAGCACCCTGTTCTCCTGCTCCTCCTTCTCCATCACCCTGTTCTCCTGCTCCTACCTCTCCAGCACCCTGTTCTCCTGCTCCTCCTCCTCCAGCACCCTGCTCCACGTTCATAACAAGTTGCTCACGTGCCACTCCTCCCTCCCCTGCATCCATCCCAGCTTCTGCTCCATCAGCAGGTGCATTGCTGTTTCTTGCTCCTCCTCCATCTGCCGCTTTCCTGCTCGTGCTTGCTCCCCCCCCCCCCCACTTGCCGGTGCCCTCTGGTACTTGCTTCTCCCCCACCTACCGCTGCCCTGGTGCTTGCTGACTTCTCTTGTACACGAACACGCACTGGCCGTGCATGAGGCAGACCAGGGGTATCATTCATGACACGCACGGAGGCCATGACCTCCACCACATCATCCTCTCCCACCTCCTCCACAAGCTCCTCCTCCTCCTCACCCTCATTGTTAGTCTCCCAATCCTCCTCGGGCTCACTCAGCACACCTTCCTCCTCCACCACCTCTCCGTCATCCTCGCTGGCATCTGCTTCTACCTCTGCTTCTGCTTCAGCTGCAGCAGCCCTCGCCAGGTCCCTCGCTGCTCTACGTCCATTCCTGCCATAGTGTTTGTGCAAACGCACGTGACACCGCACGAGGAGCTCTAAGGTTGCCACGTTGAGCCGGTTCCTCCTGGCGGTACGAATGAGCTCATGCGCTGAGAAAATGCGTTCACACTCTGATGATGAGCAAGGTTGAGACAGGATCTTCAGAGCCAGATCCCTGAGCACAGGCAATGAAAACATGTAGTTTACATGCCACTCGACAGCAGTCATGGCACCACATTGCACCTTTGCAACAGCTGCGACAACCTTGGCATTCCTGCGTGCAGACACCATCGGGTCCTTGACTACGCTAGTCTGTCCCAGCTGGAAGGCTCCCATCTCTTTCATGATGACATCCTGCTGCTCTTCTGGAACCAGGGCCTCTATGACAGCCTGCCAGGCCTCCAAGGTGGTGGAGTCAGTTGACAGGTCATTCCCAAAGTGTTCAGGATGCAGACGGCGGGCAGCTGCATAAAGGGGACAAGACATGTCCCTTGACCACCACTGGTCGAGCCTCCCCAAGACGTAGTTGATGTGGCATTCTGCCACCTTACTCGGCTTCCTCCCTTTCTTCTCAGTCAGGGCCTTCAGCTGCTCAGCACAATCCAGCAGTCCCTCGTAAATCTGCCCTCCTCCCCCACCAGGGGCGTCAGCCACCCACAGCACTTTCACCAGTGACAACAGCACATCCTTCAACTGACGCACCTGCAACCAAGAAACCTTGCGGCGAATGAGCGCCCTCACCTCCTTCTTCCTGCTTCTGAATCCTGCATCCCTGGTTGAACCAATCAGCTTCCACAAAGGCAGCTGCACAAACTCCTCCACCTCTGCTCTCAGCTCCAAGAGCCTCTCCACCATGTCAAAGACAGAAGCAAAGCGGGTGTCACACCTGGTCTTCAGCACCTTGCCTCCCGTTTTTTCCTTCAGCCATGTCCTGGGAATGGCGTTGTTCCTGAAAAATGCAATGATCTTCTCACACTTCCCAATGAGCCCCGCACCCCATGCAGACTTGCCAAAATCCTTCATAATGAGATCAATGTTGTGGGCACAACAACCTTGGAAGAATAGCTTCGGGTACCGCACTCTCAGATCTGAAAAGG
>SZWC01006443.1:82427-140457 GCA_023375785.1 Penium margaritaceum
ACTGGTTGCGGAGTGGTGCGAACTGGTTGCGGAGTGGTGCGAACTGGTTGCAGAGTGGTGCGAACTGGTTGCGGAGTGGTGCGAACTGGTTGCGGAGTGGTGCAAACTGGTTGCGGAGTGGAGCGGACTGGTTGCGGAGTGGTGCAAACTGGTTGCAGAGTGGTGCGAACTGGTTGCGGAGTGATGCCAACTGGCTGCGGAGTGGTGTGAACTGGATGGAGAGTGGTGCAAATTGGTTGTGGAGTGGTGCGAACTGGTTGCGGAGTTGTGGGAACTGGTTGCAGAGTTGTGCTAACTAGTTGCAGTGTGGTGCGAACTGGTTGTTGAATGGTGCGAACTGGTTGCGGAGTGGTGCGAACTGGTTGTGGAGTGGTGCGAACTGGTTGGAGAGTGGTGCGAACTGGTTGCAGAGTGGTGCGAACTGGTTGCGGAGTGGTGCGAACTGGTTGCGGAGTGGTGCAAACTGGTTGCGGAGTGGTGCGAACTGGTTGCGGAGTGGTGCGAACTGGTTGTGGAGTGGTGCGAACTGGTTGCGGAGTGGTGCGAACTGGTTGCGGAGTGGTGNCACCTTCTCCCTTGTACAGCTTCACGTTATGCGGCTGCCATCCCGCTGGAGGAGGAGGTATGCGCTCAAGGCCGAGAGCATCACGACATGTTGGTGGAGGATGTGGACACTTGCCCACGTTTGGATTGTTGCATGCGAAGTGCCCGCGGATGCGGTCACACGTTCCGCTCACTTTCTTGGCACATGCTCCGCAAATGAAGCCAGCCTTCTTCGCCGGCGTCGCCCATGCTTGGCAGTGTTTCGAAAGCTCCTTGGTGAGAAAATCACCAGTGACCCTGCGCCTCCTTGGTGGGTTCCACTTGCTGTCGTCAAACTGGCCGGGCACGGCAGACGCTGGGACAACTGAGGGGCTTGAGGCACTAGTGGAACCTCCGTTGGTGCTTGGCTGAGAGCTTGGCTGCGAAGCCATGGTGAGACGACCGCCGGGCTACTCCCGGCGGTGAAGTGCTCACGCCATCATCGAACACATCGTTGGTGTGTTACTGGGAGTATGGAGTGGCGGAGTATCGAGTGTCGACGTCGGCGTCTTTCCAGACGCCGACTCCGCCACCGCAAACGCACATCCGATCAGTTTCCAAATGGACGGTGTACGAGTATTCTCATGATCGACGGTAAATGATCCGTCGGCAAATCGATGGCACACGATTCACCCATCGACGGTACATGATCTGTCGGCAAATCGATGCACAAGTCCAAACATGCAAACAATCAGTTTGCATGTTCGGACTTACTAACAAACAAAAATTGAATTGAGAAATAGTCAGTAAAACCTCATACCGTTGCAACTTAAATGATGAAAATGTTGTGGTCATGTATTTGACGTTCAAACTACGGGTATGGAGAGACATTTTTTACGTTAAAGATTTCCAGAAAACTTTACCAAACTGTACTCTATACTTATGGATAAGATAATCTACAAGAATCCGATGCATCGCATATGACTGGCCATCGGAATGTCCGCTCAGGATGAAGCTAAGTAGGCGTCTTTCATTCAAGGCTGTCATATGAGTCCTTGCTATCTAACCTCCCCGTTGGTCAAATCTAAGCTGAGTCATGCCACATGTCACTGTCATTGCCAACACTTGTAAGTATGGCATGATGCGTGCATGTGAAGTGCTTCCCAGGTGTCCGAAGCCGAACCGGGCTACTCGCGGTGTCTGGGATTTGTGCTTGGTCGTCTCGGCCGTGTTGAAAAATTGGGCGCCGTTAGGTCCCGGTTGCCCCTACGACCCTACACCACATCGATGCTACATCGATGTGGCTCGATGTGCCGAGGTCGTTGTAGGGGCCCTACTACGAGCATCGAAGGCAACACTGGCCGCGGAGTGGTGCAAACGGGTTGTGGAGTGGTGTGAACTAGTTGGGGAGTGGTGCGAACAGGTTGCGGAGTGGTGTGAACTGGTTGAGGAGTGGTGTGAACTGGTTGCGGAGCACTGCGGACTAGTTGCGGATTGGTACAAACTGGTTGCGGAGTGGTGCGAACTGGTTGCGGAGTGGTGCGAACTGGTTGTGGAGTGGTGCCAACTGGTTGCGGAGTGGTGCAAACTGGTTGCGGGTTGGTGCGAACTGGTAGCGGAGTGGTACAAACTGGTTGCGAAGTGGTGCGAACTGGTTACGGAGTGGTGCTAACTGGTTGCAGAGTGGTGCAAACTGGTTGCGGAGTGGTGCGATTTGGTTGCAGAGTGGTGCGAACTGGTTGCGGAGTGGTGCAAACTGCTTGCGGAGTGGTGCGAACTGGTTGCGGAGTGGTGCGAACTGGTTGCGGAGAGGTGCGAACTGGTTGCCGAGTGGTGCGAAATGGTTGCGGAGTGGTGCAAACTGGTTGCGGAGTGGTGCGCACTGGTTGCAGAGTGGTGCGAACTGGCTGCGGAGTGGTTCGTACTGGTTGCGGAGTGGTGCGAACTGGTTGCGGAGTGGTGTGAACTGGCTCCCAAATGGTGCAAACTGGTTGCGGAATGGTGCGAACTGGTTGCAGAGTGGTGGGAACTGGTTGCGGAGTGGTGCAAACTGGATGCGGAGTGGAACGGACTGGTTGGGGAGTGGTGCAAACTGGTTGCAGAGTGGTGCGAACTGGTTGCGGAGTGATGCTAACTGGCTGCGGAGTGGTGTGAACTGGATGCGCAGTGGTGGAAATCGGTTGTGGAGTGGTGCGAACTGGTTGCGGAGTTATGGGAACTGGTCGCGGAGTTGTGCTAACTAGTTGCAGTGTGGTGCGAACTGGTTGTGGAATGGTGCGAACTGGTTGCGAAGTGGTGCGAACTGGTTGTGGAGTGGTGCGAACTGGTTGCAGAGTGGTGCGAACTGGTTGCAGAGTGGTGCGAACTGGTTGCGGAGTGGTGCAGACTGGTTGCAGAGTGGTGTGAACTGGTTGCGAAGTCGTGCCAACTGGTTATGCAGTGGTGCGAACTGGCTGCTGAGTGGTGCGAACTGGTTGCGGAGTGGTGCGCACTGGTTGCGGAGTGGTGCGAACTGGTTGCGGAGTAGTGCGAACTGGTTGCGGAGTGGTGCGAACTGGCTGCGGAGTGGTCCGAACTGGTTGCGGAGTGGTGCGAACTGGCTGCGGAGTGGTCCGAACTGGTTGCGGAGTGGTGCGAACTGGCTGCGGAGTGGTCCGAACTGGTTGCGGAGTGGTGCGAACTGGCTGCGGAGTGGTCCGAACTGGTTGCGGAGTGGTGCGAACTGGCTGCGGAGTGGTCCGAACTGGTTGCGGAGTGGTGCGAACTGGCTGCGGAGTGGTCCGAACTGGTTGCGGAGTGGTGCGAACTGGCTGCGGAGTGGTCCGAACTGGTTGCGGAGTGGTGCGAACTGGCTGCGGAGTGGTGCGAACTGGTTGCGGAGTGGTGCGAACTGGTTGTGGAGTGGTGCGAACTGGTTGCAGAGTGGTGCGAACTGGTTGCAGAGTGGTGCGAACTGGTTGCGGAGTGGTGCAGACTGGTTGCAGAGTGGTGTGAACTGGTTGCGAAGTCGTGCCAACTGGTTGCGGAGTGGTGCGAACTGGCTGCCGAGTGGTGCGAACTGGTTGCGGAGTGGTGTGAACTGGATGCCGAGTGGTGCGAACTGGTTGCGGAGTGGTGCAAATTGGTTGGGGAGTGGTGCGAACTGGTAGCGGAGTGGTGCGAACTGGTTGTGGAGTGGTGCGCACTGATTGAGGAGTGGTATGAATTGGTTGCGGAGTCGTGCAAACTGGTTGCGGAGTGGTGCGAACTGGTTGCGGAGTGATGCAAACTGGCTGCAGAGTGGTGCGAACTGGATGCCGAGTGATGCGAACTGGTTGCGGAGTGGTGCGAACTGGTTGCGGAGTGGTGCGAACTGGTTGCGGAGTGGTGCGAACTGGTTGCGGAGTGGTGAGAACATGGTTGCGGAGTGGTGCGCACTGGCCGCGGAGAGGTGCAAACTGATCGCGGACTGGTTGAAACTGGTCGGGGAGTGGTGTGAACAAGTTGCGGAGTGGTGTGAACTGGTTGCGGAGTGGTACGAACAGGTTGCGGAGTGGTGTGAACTGGTTGCGGAGTGGTGCGAACTGGTTGCGGAGTGGTGCGAACAGGTTGCGGAGTAGTGCGAACTGGTTGCAGAGTGGTGCGAACTGGTTGCGGAGTGATGCGAACCGGCTGCGGAGTGGTGCGAACTGGTTGCGGAGTGATGCGAACCGGCTGCGGAGTGGTGCGAACTGGTTGCGGAGTGATGCGAACCGGCTGCGGAGTGGTGCGAACTGGTTGCGGAGTGATGCGAACCGGCTGCGGAGTGGTGCGAACTGGTTGCGGAGTGATGCGAACCGGCTGCGGAGTGGTGCGAACTGGTTGCGGAGTGATGCGAACCGGCTGCGGAGTGGTGCGAACTGGTTGCGGAGTGATGCGAACCGGCTGCGGAGTGGTGCGAACTGGTTGCGGAGTGATGCGAACCGGCTGCGGAGTGGTGCGAACTGGTTGCGGAGTGATGCGAACCGGCTGCGGAGTGGTGCGAACTGGTTGCGGAGTGATGCGAACCGGCTGCGGAGTGGTGCGAACTGGTTGCGGAGTGATGCGAACCGGCTGCGGAGTGGTGCGAACTGGTTGCGGAGTGATGCGAACCGGCTGCGGAGTGGTGCGAACTGGTTGCGGAGTGATGCGAACCGGCTGCGGAGTGGTGCGAACTGGTTGCGGAGTGATGCGAACCGGCTGCGGAGTGGTGCGAACTGGTTGCGGAGTGATGCGAACCGGCTGCGGAGTGGTGCGAACTGGTTGCGGAGTGATGCGAACCGGCTGCGGAGTGGTGCGAACTGGTTGCGGAGTGATGCGAACCGGCTGCGGAGTGGTGCGAACTGGTTGCGGAGTGATGCGAACCGGCTGCGGAGTGGTGCGAACTGGTTGCGGAGTGATGCGAACCGGCTGCGGAGTGGTGCGAACTGGTTGCGGAGTGATGCGAACCGGCTGCGGAGTGGTGCGAACTGGTTGCGGAGTGATGCGAACCGGCTGCGGAGTGGTGCGAACTGGTTGCGGAGTGATGCGAACCGGCTGCGGAGTGGTGCGAACTGGTTGCGGAGTGATGCGAACCGGCTGCGGAGTGGTGCGAACTGGTTGCGGAGTGATGCGAACCGGCTGCGGAGTGGTGCGAACTGGTTGCGGAGTGATGCGAACCGGCTGCGGAGTGGTGCGAACTGGTTGCGGAGTGATGCGAACCGGCTGCGGAGTGGTGCGAACTGGTTGCGGAGTGATGCGAACCGGCTGCGGAGTGGTGCGAACTGGTTGCGGAGTGATGCGAACCGGCTGCGGAGTGGTGCGAACTGGTTGCGGAGTGATGCGAACCGGCTGCGGAGTGGTGCGAACTGGTTGCGGAGTGATGCGAACCGGCTGCGGAGTGGTGCGAACTGGTTGCGGAGTGATGCGAACCGGCTGCGGAGTGGTGCGAACTGGTTGCGGAGTGATGCGAACCGGCTGCGGAGTGGTGCGAACTGGTTGCGGAGTGATGCGAACCGGCTGCGGAGTGGTGCGAACTGGTTGCGGAGTGATGCGAACCGGCTGCGGAGTGGTGCGAACTGGTTGCGGAGTGATGCGAACCGGCTGCGGAGTGGTGCGAACTGGTTGCGGAGTGATGCGAACCGGCTGCGGAGTGGTGCGAACTGGTTGCGGAGTGATGCGAACCGGCTGCGGAGTGGTGCGAACTGGTTGCGGAGTGATGCGAACCGGCTGCGGAGTGGTGCGAACTGGTTGCGGAGTGATGCGAACCGGCTGCGGAGTGGTGCGAACTGGTTGCGGAGTGGTGCGAACTGGTTGTGGAGTGGTGCGAACTGGTTGCAGAGTGGTGCGAACTGGTTGCAGAGTGGTGCGAACTGGTTGCGGAGTGGTGCAGACTGGTTGCAGAGTGGTGTGAACTGGTTGCGAAGTCGTGCCAACTGGTTGTGCAGTGGTGCGAACTGGCTGCTGAGTGGTGCGAACTGGTTGCGGAGTGGTGTGAACTGGTTGCGGAGTGGTGCAAATTGGTTGGGGAGTGGTGCGAACTGGTAGCGGAGTGGTGCGAACTGGTTGTGGAGTGGTGCGAACTGGCTGCTGAGTGGTGCGAACTGGTTGCGGAGTGGTGTGAACTGGTTGCGGAGTGGTGCAAATTGGTTGGGGAGTGGTGCGAACTGGTAGCGGAGTGGTGCGAATTGGTTTTGGAGTGGTGCGCACTGATTGAGGAGTGGTATGAATTGGTTGCGGAGTGGTGCAAACTGGTTGCGGAGTGGTACGAACTGGCTGCGGAGTGATGCGAACTGGCTGCAGAGTGGTGCGAACTGGATGCCGAGTGATGCGAACTGGTTGCGGAGTGGTGCGAACTGGTTGCGGAGTGGTGCGAACTGGTTGCGGAGTGGTGCAAACTGGTTGCGGAGTGGTGAGAACATGGTTGCGGAGTGGTGCGCACTGGCCGCAGAGTGGTGCAAACTGATCGCGGACTGGTTGAAACTGGTCGGGGAGTGGTGTGAACAGGTTGCGGAGTGGTGTGAACTGGTTGCGGAGTGGTACGAACAGGTTGCGGAGTGGTGCAACCTGGTTGCGGAGTGGTACGAACTGGTTGCGGAGTGGTGCAAACTGGTTGTGGAGTGGTGGGAACTGGTTGGGGAGTGGTGCAAACTGGTTGCGGAGTGATGCGAACCGGCTGCGGAGTGGTGCAAACTGGTTGCGGAGTGATGCAAACTGGCTTCGGAGTGGTGTGAACTGGTTGCGGAGTGGTGCAAACTGGTTGTAGAGTGGTGCGAATTGGTTGCGGAGTGGTGAGAACTGGTTGCAGAGTTGTGCGAACTGGTTGCCGAGTGGTGCGAACTGGTTGCAAGGTGGTGAGAACTTGTTGCGGAGTGGTACAAACTGGTTGCGGAGTGGTGCAAACTGACTGCGGAGTGGTGCAAACTGGTTGCGAAGTGGTGCAAACTGGTTGCGGAGTGGTGCGAACTGGTTGCGGAGTGGTGAGAACTGGTTGCGGTGTTGTGCGAACTGGTTGCCGAGTGGTGCGAACTGGTTTCAAGGTGGTGAGAACTGGTTGCGGAGTGGTACAAACTCGTTGCGGAGTGGTGCAAACTGGCTGCGGAGTGGTGCAAACTGGTTGCGGAGTGGTGCAAACTGGTTGCGGAGTGGTGCGAACGGTTGCGGAGTGTTGCGAACTGGTTGCGGAGTGGTGCAAACTGCTCGCGGAGTGGTGCACACTGGTGGCGGACTGGTGCGAACTGGTCGCGGACTGGTGCGAACGGGTTGGGGAGTGGTGCGAACTGGTTGCGGAGTGGTGTGAACTGGCTGCGGAGTGGTGCAAACTGGTTGGGAAGTGGTGCGAACTGGTTGCGGAGTGGTGCGAACTGGTTGGAGAGTGGTGCAAACTGGTTGCGGAGTGGTGCAAACTGGTTGCGGAGTGGTGCGACTGGTTTCGGAGTGGTGCAAACTGGTTGGGGAGTGGTGCGAACTGGCCGCTGAGTGGTGCGAACTGGTCGCGGAGTGGTGAGAACTGGTCGCGGAGTGGTGAGAACTGGTCGCAGAGTGCTGCGAACTGGATGCGGAGTGGTGCAAACGGGTTGCGGAGTGGTGCGAACGGGTTGAGAAGGGGTACAAACTGGCAGCAGAGTGGTGCGAACTGGTTGCGGAGTGGTGTGAAATCGTTGCGGAGTGGTGCGAACAGCTTGCGGAGTAGTGCGAACTGGTTGCAGAGTGGTGCGAACTGGTTGCGGAGTGGTGCTAACTGGTTGCGCAGTGGCGAGATTTAGCTGCGGAATGGTGCGAACTGGTTGCGGAGTGGTGCGAACTGGTTGCGGAGTTGCGAGAACTTGTTGCAGAGTGGTGCAAACTGGCTGCGGTGTGGTGCGAACTGGTTGCGAAGTGGTGCGAACTGGTAACGGAGTGGTGCAAACTGGTTGCAAAGTGGTAAAAACTGGTTATGGAGTGGTGCGAACTGGTTGGGGAGTGGTGCGAATTGGTTGCGGAGTGATGCGAACTGGCTGCGGAGTGGTGCAAACTGGTTGCGGAGTGGTGCAAACTGGCTGCGGAGTGGTGCAAACTGGTTGCAGAGTGGTGCGAACTGGCGGCGGTGTGGTGCGAACTGGTTGCCGAGTGGTGCGAAGTGGTTGCGGAGTGGTGCGAACGGGTTGCAGAGTGGTATGAGCTGGTTGCGAGTGGTGCAAACTGGTTGCGGAGTGGTGCGAACGTGTTGTGGGGTGGTGCGAACTGGTTGCGGAGTGGTGCGAACTCGTTGTGGAGTGGTGCGAACTGGTTGCGGAGTGGTGCAAACTGGCTGCGGAGTGGTGCAAACTGGTTGCAGAGTGGTGCGAACTGGCGGCGGTGTGGTGCGAACTGGTTGCCGAGTGGTGCGAAGTGGTTGCGGAGTGGTGCGAACGGGTTGCAGAGTGGTATGAGCTGGTTGCGAGTGGTGCAAACTGGTTGCGGAGTGGTGCGAACGTGTTGTGGGGTGGTGCGAACTGGTTGCGGAGTGGTGCGAACTCGTTGTGGAGTGGTGCGAACTGGTTGCGGAGTGGTGCAAACTGGCTGCGGAGTGGTGCAAACTGGTTGCAGAGTGGTGCGAACTGGCGGCGGTGTGGTGCGAACTGGTTGCCGAGTGGTGCGAAGTGGTTGCGGAGTGGTGCGAACGGGTTGCAGAGTGGTATGAGCTGGTTGCGAGTGGTGCAAACTGGTTGCGGAGTGGTGCGAACGTGTTGTGGGGTGGTGCGAACTGGTTGCGGAGTGGTGCGAACTCGTTGTGGAGTGGTGCGAACTGGTTGCGGAGTGGTGCAAACTGGCTGCGGAGTGGTGCAAACTGGTTGCAGAGTGGTGCGAACTGGCGGCGGTGTGGTGCGAACTGGTTGCCGAGTGGTGCGAAGTGGTTGCGGAGTGGTGCGAACGGGTTGCAGAGTGGTATGAGCTGGTTGCGAGTGGTGCAAACTGGTTGCGGAGTGGTGCGAACGTGTTGTGGGGTGGTGCGAACTGGTTGCGGAGTGGTGCGAACTCGTTGTGGAGTGGTGCGAACTGGTTGCGGAGTGGTGCAAACTGGCTGCGGAGTGGTGCAAACTGGTTGCAGAGTGGTGCGAACTGGCGGCGGTGTGGTGCGAACTGGTTGCCGAGTGGTGCGAAGTGGTTGCGGAGTGGTGCGAACGGGTTGCAGAGTGGTATGAGCTGGTTGCGAGTGGTGCAAACTGGTTGCGGAGTGGTGCGAACGTGTTGTGGGGTGGTGCGAACTGGTTGCGGAGTGGTGCGAACTCGTTGTGGAGTGGTGCGAACTGGTTGCGGAGTGGTGCAAACTGGCTGCGGAGTGGTGCAAACTGGTTGCAGAGTGGTGCGAACTGGCGGCGGTGTGGTGCGAACTGGTTGCCGAGTGGTGCGAAGTGGTTGCGGAGTGGTGCGAACGGGTTGCAGAGTGGTATGAGCTGGTTGCGAGTGGTGCAAACTGGTTGCGGAGTGGTGCGAACGTGTTGTGGGGTGGTGCGAACTGGTTGCGGAGTGGTGCGAACTCGTTGTGGAGTGGTGCGAACTGGTTGCGGAGTGGTGCAAACTGGTTGCGGAGTGGTGCAAACTGGTTGCGGAGTGGTGCGAACCGGCTGCGGAGTGGTGCAAACTGGTTGCGGAGTGATGCAAACTGGCTTCGGAGTGGTGTGAACTGGTTGCGGAGTGGTGCAAACTGGTTGTAGAGTGGTCCGAATTGGTTGCGGAGTGGTGAGAACTGGTTGCAGAGTTGTGCGAACTGGTTGCCGAGTGGTGCGAACTGGTTGCAAGGTGGTGAGAACGTGTTGCGGAGTGGTACAAACTGGTTGCGGAGTGGTGCAAACTGACTGCGGAGTGGTGCAAACTGGTTGCGAAGTGGTGCAAACTGGTTGCGGAGTGGTGCGAACTGGTTGCGGAGTGTTGCGAACTGGTTGCGGAGTGGTGCAAACTGGTCGCGGAGTGGTGCACACTGGTGGCGGACTGGTGCGAACTGGTCGCGGACTTGTGCGAACGGGTTGGGGAGTGGTGCGAACTGGTTGCGGAGTGGTGTGAACTGGTTGGGGAGTGATGCAAACTGGTTGGGAAGTGGTGCGAACTGGTTGCGGAGTGGTGCGAACTGGTTGCGGAGTGGTGCAAACGGGTTGGAGAGTGGTGCGAACGGGTTGAGAAGGGGTATGAACTGGCAGCAGAGTGGTGCGAACTGGTCGCGGAGTGGTGCGAACTCGTTGTGGAGTGGTGCGACCTGGTTGCAGAGTGGTGCGAACGGGTCGCAGCGTGGTGCGAACTGGTTGCGCAGTGGTGCGAACTGGCTGCGGAGTGATGCGAACTGGCTGCGGAGTGATGCGAACTGGCTGCGGAGTGATGCGAACTGGCTGCGGAGTGATGCGAACTGGCTGCGGAGTGATGCGAACTGGCTGCGGAGTGATGCGAACTGGCTGCGGAGTGATGCGAACTGGCTGCGGAGTGATGCGAACTGGCTGCGGAGTGATGCGAACTGGCTGCGGAGTGATGCGAACTGGCTGCGGAGTGATGCGAACTGGCTGCGGAGTGATGCGAACTGGCTGCGGAGTGATGCGAACTGGCTGCGGAGTGATGCGAACTGGCTGCGGAGTGATGCGAACTGGCTGCGGAGTGATGCGAACTGGCTGCGGAGTGATGCGAACTGGCTGCGGAGTGATGCGAACTGGCTGCGGAGTGATGCGAACTGGCTGCGGAGTGATGCGAACTGGCTGCGGAGTGATGCGAACTGGCTGCGGAGTGATGCGAACTGGCTGCGGAGTGATGCGAACTGGCTGCGGAGTGATGCGAACTGGCTGCGGAGTGATGCGAACTGGCTGCGGAGTGATGCGAACTGGCTGCGGAGTGATGCGAACTGGCTGCGGAGTGATGCGAACTGGCTGCGGAGTGATGCGAACTGGCTGCGGAGTGATGCGAACTGGCTGCGGAGTGATGCGAACTGGCTGCGGAGTGATGCGAACTGGCTGCGGAGTGATGCGAACTGGCTGCGGAGTGATGCGAACTGGCTGCGGAGTGATGCGAACTGGCTGCGGAGTGATGCGAACTGGCTGCGGAGTGATGCGAACTGGCTGCGGAGTGATGCGAACTGGCTGCGGAGTGATGCGAACTGGCTGCGGAGTGATGCGAACTGGCTGCGGAGTGATGCGAACTGGCTGCGGAGTGATGCGAACTGGCTGCGGAGTGATGCGAACTGGCTGCGGAGTGATGCGAACTGGCTGCGGAGTGATGCGAACTGGCTGCGGAGTGATGCGAACTGGCTGCGGAGTGATGCGAACTGGCTGCGGAGTGATGCGAACTGGCTGCGGAGTGATGCGAACTGGCTGCGGAGTGATGCGAACTGGCTGCGGAGTGATGCGAACTGGCTGCGGAGTGATGCGAACTGGCTGCGGAGTGATGCGAACTGGCTGCGGAGTGATGCGAACTGGCTGCGGAGTGATGCGAACTGGCTGCGGAGTGATGCGAACTGGCTGCGGAGTGATGCGAACTGGCTGCGGAGTGATGCGAACTGGCTGCGGAGTGGTGCGAACTGGTTGCGGAGTGGTGCAAATTGGTTGCGGAGTGGTGCGAACTGGCTGCGGAGTGGTGCGAACTGGTTGCAGAGTGGTGTGAATTGGTGGCGGAGTGGTGCGAACTGGTTGCCGAGCGGTGCGAAGTGGTTGCGGAGTGGTGCGAACGGGTTGCAGAGTGGTGTGAGCTGGTTGAAAGTGGTGCAAACTGGTTGCGGAGTGGTGCGAACTGGTTGCGGGATGGTGCGAACTGGCTGCGGAGTGGTGTGAACTGGTTGCCGAGTGGTGCCAACTGGTTGCCAAGTGGTGCGAACTGGTTGCGGAGTGGTGCGAACTGGTTGCAAGATGGTGCGAACTGGTTGCAGAGTGGTGTGAACTGGTTGCGGAGTGGTGCGAACTGGTTACGGAGTGTTATGAATTCGTTGCGGAGTGGTGCGAACTGGTTGCGGAGTGGTGCAAACTGGTTCACGAGTGGTGCGAATTGGTTGCGAAGTGGTGCGAACTGGTTGCAGAGTGGTGCAAACTGGTTGCGGACTGGTGCAAACTGGTGGCGGAGTGGTGTGAACAGGTTGCGGAGTGGTGCGAAGCGGTAGTGGAGAGGTGCAAACTGGATGCGGATTGGTGCGAACTTGTTGCGGAGTGGTGCGAACTGGTTGCGGAGCGGTGCGAACGTGTTGTGGGGTGGTTCGAACTGGTTGCGGAGTGGTGCGAACTGGTTGCGGAGTGGTGCGAACTGGTTGCGGAGTGGTGCGAAGTTGTTGTGGAGTGGTTCAAACTGGTTGCGGTGTGGTGCAAACTGGTTGTAAAGTGGTGCAAACTGGTTGCAGAGTGGTACGAACAGGTTGCAGAGAGGTGCGAACTCGTTGCGGAATGGTGCGAACTGGTTATGGAGTGGTGCGAACTGGTTATGTCGTGGTGCGAACTGGTTTCAGAGTGGTCTGAACTGGTTTCGGACTGGTGCAAACTGGTTACGGAGTGGTGCAAACTGGCTGTGGAGTGGTGGGAACTGGCTGCGGAGTGGTGCGAACTGGTTGTGAAGTGGTGCGATCTGGTTGCAGGGTGGTGCTAACTGATTGGGGAGTGGTGCGAACTTGTTGCGGAGTTGTGCAAACTGGTTGCGGAGTGTTGCGAACTGGTTGCGGAGTAGTGCGAACTGGTTGCAAAGTGGTGCGAACTGGTTGGGGAGTGGTGCGAACTGGTTGCGGAGTGGTGTGAACTGGATGCGGAGTGTTACGAATTGGTTGCGGAGTGGTGCGAACTGATTGAGGAGTGGTGCGAACTGGTTGCCGAGTGGTGCGAACTGGTTGCGGACTGGTGCGAACTGGTTGTCGAGTGGTGCGAACTGGTTGCGAAGTGGTGCGAACTCGTTGTGGAGTGGTGCGAACTGGTTGCGGAGTGGTGCAAACTGGCTGTGGAGTGGTGCGCACTGGTTGCGGAGTGGTGCAAAGTGGGTGCGGAGTGGTCCGAACTGGTTGTGGAGTGGTGCGAACTGGTTGCGGACTGGTGCGAACTGGCTGCTTAGTGGTGCAAACTGGTTGTGGAGTGGTGCAAACTGGTTGCCGAGTGGTGCGAACTGGTTGTGGAGTGGTGCGAACTGGTTGCAGAGTGGTGCGAACTGGTTGCCGAGTGGTGCGAATTGGTTGCGAAATGGCGCAAACTGGTTGCGGAGTGGTGCGAATTGGTTGTGGAGTGGTATGAACTGGTTGCAGAGTGGTGCGAACTGGTTGCCAAGTGGTGCGAATGGGTTGCGGAGTTGTGGGAACTGGTTGCGGAGTGGTGCGAACTGGTTGCTGAGTGGTGAGAACTTGTTGAGGAACCGTGCGAACTGGTTGCCGAGTGGTGCGAACTGGTTGCCGAGTGGTGAACCGGTTGCGTAGCTGTCCAAACTGGGTTCGGAGTGCTGCGAACTGGTTGCGGAGTCGAGCGAACTGGTTGCGGACTGGTACGAACTGGTTGCGGAGTGGTGCGAACTGGTTGCGGAGTGCTGTGAACTGGTTGCGGAGTGGTGCGAACTGGTTGCGGAGTGGTGCAAACTGGTTGCGGAGTGGTGCAAACTGGTTGCAGAGTGGTGCAAACTGGTAGGGGAGTGGTGCAAACTGGTTGTGGAGTGACGCGAACTGGTTGCGGAGTGGTGTGAACTGGTTGTGGAGTGGTGCGAAGCGGTAGCAGAGTAATGCAAATTGGTTGTGGAGTGGTGCGAACCGGTTGCGGAGTGGTGCAAACTGTTTGCAGAGTGGTGCGAACTGGTTGCGGAGTGGTGCGAACTGGTTGCAGAGTGGTGCGCACTGGTTGCGGAGTGGTGCAAACTGAGTGCGGAGTGGTGCAAACTGGCTGTGGAGTGGTGCGAACTGGTTCCCGAGTGGTGCGCACTGGTTGAGGAGAGATGCAAACTGGTTGCGGAGTGGTGCGAACTGGTTGCGGAGTGGTGCGAACTGGTTTTGAAGTGGTGCGAACAGGTTGCGGAGTGGAGCAAACTGGTTGCGGAGTGGTGCGCACTGGTTGCGGAGTGATGCAAACTGGTTGCGGAGTGGTGCGAACTGGTTGCGGAGTGGTGCGAACTGGTTTTGAAGTGGTGCGAACAGGTTGCGGAGTGGAGCAAACTGGTTGCGGACTGGTGAACTGGTTGCGGATTTGTCGAAACTGAATGCGGAGTGGTGCGAACGGGTTGCAGAGTGGTGCAGACTGGTTGTGGAGTGGTATGAACTGGTTGCGGAGTGGTGCGAACTGGTTGCGGAGTGGAGCGAACTGGTTGCTGAGTGGTGAGAACGTTTTGAGGAATTGTGCAAACTGGTTGTGGAGTGGTGCGACCTGGTAGCAGAGTGGTACGAACTGGTTGCGGATTGGTGCGAACTGGTTGCGGAGTGGTGCAAACTGGTTGCCGAGTGGTGAACCGGTTGGGGAGCTGTCCAAACTGGGTGCAGAGTGGTGCGAACTGGTTGCGGAGTTGTGCGAACTGGTTGCGGAGTGCTACCAACTGGTTGTGGAGTGATGTGAACTGTTTGCGGAGTGGTGTGAACTGGTTGCGGAGTGGCGCAAACTAGTTGCGGAATGGTGCAAACGTGTTGCAGAATGGTGCAAACTGGTTGCGGAGTGATGCCAACTGGTTGCAGAGTGGTGTGAACTGGTTGCGGAGTGGTGCGAAGCGGTAGCAGAGTGGTGCAAATTGGTTGCGGAGTGGTGCGAACCGGTTGCGGAGTGGTGCAAACTGTTTGCAAAGTGGTGCGAACTGGTTGCGGAGTGGTGCGAACTGGTTGCAGAGTGGTGAGCACTGGTTGCGGAGTGGTGCGAACTGGGTGCGGAGTGGTGCAAACTGGCCGTGGAGTGTTGCGAACTGGTTCCCGAGTGGTGCGAACTGGTTGCGGAGTGGTACGAACTGGTTGCGAAGTGGTGCGAACTGGTTGCGGAGTGGTGCGAACTGGGTGCGGAGTGGTGCAAACTGGCCGTGGAGTGTTGCGAACTGGTTCCCGAGTGGTGCGAACTGGTTGCGGAGTGGTACGAACTGGTTGCGAAGTGGTGCGAACTGGTTGAGGAGTGGTGCGAACTGGTTGCAGAGTGGTGTGAACTGGTTGTGCAATGGTGTGAACTAGTTGCGGAGTGGTGCGAACAGGTTGGGGTGTGGTGCGAACTGGTTGCGGAGTGGTGAACCGGTTGCGCAGTTGTCCAAACTGGGTGCGGAGTGGTGTGAACTGGTTGGAGAGTGGTGAAATTGGTTGCGGAGTGGTATGAACTGGTTGCGGAGTGGTGGGAACTGGTTGCGGAGTGGTGCGAACTGGTTGTGGAGTGGTGCGAACTGGTTGCGGAGTGATGCGAACTGGTTGTGGAGTGGTGCGAACTGGTTGCGGAGTGCTAGGAACTGGTTGTGGAGTGGTGCGCACTGGTTGCGGAGTGGTGCGAACTGGGTGCAGAGTGGTGCGAACTGGTTGTGGAGTGGTGTGAACTGGTTCCGGAGTGGTGCCAACTGGTTGCGAAGTGGTGTGAACTGGTTGCGGAGTGGTGCAAACTGGTTGCAAAGTGGTGCGAACGGGTTGCGGAGTGGTGCAAACTGGTTGCGGAGTGGTGCGAACTGGTTGCTGAGTGGTGAGAACTTGTTGAGGAATGATGCGAACTGGTTTCGGAGTGGTGCAAACTGGTTGCGGAGTGGTACAAACTGGTTGCGGATTGGAGCGAACTGGTTCCGGAGTGGTGCGAACTGGTTGCCGAGTGGTGAACCGGTTGCGGAGCTGTCCAAACTGGGTCGGAGTGGTGCAAACTGGTTGTGGAGTGGCGCGAACTGGTTGCCAAGTGGTGCGAACTGGTTGCGGAGTGGTACGAACTGGTTGCGCAGTGGTGTAAACTGGTTGCGGAGTGGTGTGAACTGGTAGCGGAGTGGTGGGAACTGGTTGCGAAGTGGTGCAAACTGGTTGCAGAGTGGTGCAAACTGGTAGCGGAGTGGTGCAAAATGGTTGCGGAGTGGTGCGAACTGGTTGCAGAGTGGTGTGAACTGGTTGCGGAGTGGTGGGAACTGGTTGCGAAGTGGTGCAAACCGGTTGCGCAGTGGTGCGAACTGGTTGCGCAGTGGTGCGAACTGGTTGCGCAGTGGTGCGAACTGGTTGCGCAGTGGTGCGAACTGGTTGCGCAGTGGTGCGAACTGGTTGCGCAGTGGTGCGAACTGGTTGCGCAGTGGTGCGAACTGGTTGCGCAGTGGTGCGAACTGGTTGCGCAGTGGTGCGAACTGGTTGCGCAGTGGTGCGAACTGGTTGCGCAGTGGTGCGAACTGGTTGCGCAGTGGTGCGAACTGGTTGCGCAGTGGTGCGAACTGGTTGCGCAGTGGTGCGAACTGGTTGCGCAGTGGTGCGAACTGGTTGCGCAGTGGTGCGAACTGGTTGCGCAGTGGTGCGAACTGGTTGCGCAGTGGTGCGAACTGGTTGCGCAGTGGTGCGAACTGGTTGCGCAGTGGTGCGAACTGGTTGCGCAGTGGTGCGAACTGGTTGCGCAGTGGTGCGAACTGGTTGCGCAGTGGTGCGAACTGGTTGCGCAGTGGTGCGAACTGGTTGCGCAGTGGTGCGAACTGGTTGCGCAGTGGTGCGAACTGGTTGCGCAGTGGTGCGAACTGGTTGCGCAGTGGTGCGAACTGGTTGCGCAGTGGTGCGAACTGGTTGCGCAGTGGTGCGAACTGGTTGCGCAGTGGTGCGAACTGGTTGCGCAGTGGTGCGAACTGGTTGCGCAGTGGTGCGAACTGGTTGCGCAGTGGTGCGAACTGGTTGCGCAGTGGTGCGAACTGGTTGCGCAGTGGTGCGAACTGGTTGCGCAGTGGTGCGAACTGGTTGCGCAGTGGTGCGAACTGGTTGCGCAGTGGTGCGAACTGGTTGCCGAGTGGTGAACCGGTTGCGGAGTTGTCCAAAGTGGGTGCGGAGTGTTGCAAACTGGTTGCGGAGTGGTGCGAACTGGTTGCGGACTGGTACAAACTGGTTGCGGAGTGGTGCGAACAGGCTGCGGAGTGGTGCGAACTGGTTGCGGAGTGGTGCGAACTGGTTGCGGAGTGGTGGGAATTGGTTGAGGAGTCGTGCAAACTGGTTGCAGAGTGGTGCAAACTGGTAGCGGAGTGGTGCAACCTGGTTGCGGAGTGGTGCGAACTGGTTGCGGAGTGGTGTGACCTGGTTGTGGGGTTGTGCGAAGCGGTAGCGGAGTGGTGCAAACTGTTTGCGGAGTGGTGCGAACTGGTTGTGGAGTGGTGTGGACTGGTTGCGGACTGGTGCGAACTGGTTGCGGAGTCGTGAGAACTGGTTGCGGAGTGGTGCGTGCTGGTTGCGGAGTGGTGCAAACTGGGTGCGGAGTGGTCTGAACTGGCTGTGGAATGGTGCGAACTGGTTCCGGAGTGGTGCAAACTGGCTGCAGAGTGGTGCGAACTGGTTGCGGAGTTGTATGAACTTGTTGCAGAGTGGTGCAAACTGGTAGCGGAGTGGTGCACACTGGTTGCGGAGTGGTGCGAACTGGTTGCGGAGTGGTGTGAACTGGTTGCGGAGTGGTGCAAAGCGGTAGCGGAGTGGTGTAAATTGGTTGCGGACTGGTGCGATTTGGTTGCGGAGTAGTTCGAACTGGTTGTGGAGTGGTGGGAACTGGTTGCAGTGTGGTGCGAACTGGTTGCGGAGTGGTGCGAAGTGGTTGCGGAGTGGTGCAAACTGGTTGCCGATTGGTGCGAACTGGTTTCGGAGTGGTACGAACTGTCTGCGGAGTGGTGCGAGTTGGTTGCTGAGTGGTGCAAACTGAATGCGGAGTGGCGCGAACTGCTTGTGGAGTGTTGCAAACTGGTTNGTTGCGGAGTGGTGCGAACTGGTTGCGGAGTGGTGCGAACTGGTTGCGGAGAGGTGCGAACTGGTTGCGGAGTGGTGCGAACTGGTTGCGGAGTGGTGCGAACGGGTTGCGGAGTGGTGCGAACTGGTTGCGGAGTGGTGCGAACTGGTTGCGGATTGGTGCGAACTGGTTGCAGAGTGTTGCGAACTGGTTGTGGTGTGGTGCGAACTGGTTGTGGCATGGTGCAAACTGGTTACGGAGTGGTGAGAACTGGTTGCAGAGTGGTGCGAACTGGTTGCGGAGTGGTAAGAACTGGTTGCAGAGTGGTGTGAACTGGTTGCGGAGTGGAATGAACTGGTTGTGGAGATGTGCGAGCTGGTTGCGGAGCGGTGCAAACTGGTTGCAGAGTGGTGCAAACTGGTAGCGGAGTGGTGCAAAATGGTTGCGGAGTGGTGCGAACTGGTTGCAGAGTGGTGTGAACTGGTTGCGGAGTGGTGCGAAGCAGTAGCGCATTGGTGCAAATTGGTTGCAGAGTGGTGCGAACCGGTTGCGGAGTGGTGCGAACTGGTTGCAGAGTGGTGCGAACTGGTTGCAGAGTGGTGCGCACTGGTTAAGGGGTGGTGCAAATAGGGTGCGAAGTGGTGCGAACTGGCTGTGGAGTGGTGCGAACTGGTTCCAGTGTGGTGCGAACTGGTTGCGGAGTGGTGCGAACTGGTTGCAGAGTGGTGCGAACTGGTTGCGGAGAGGTGTGAACTGGTTGTGGTGTGGTGCGGATAGGTTGCGGAGTGGTGCGATCTGGTAGCGGAGTGGTGAACCGGTTGCGGAGTTGTCCAAAGTGGGTGCGGAGTGTTGCAAACTGGTTGCGGAGTGGTGCGAACTGGTTGCGGACTGGTACAAACTGGTTGCGGAGTGGTGCGAACAGGCTGCGGAGTGGTGCGAACTGGTTGCGGAGTGGTGCGAACTGGTTGCGGAGTGGTGGGAATTGGTTGAGGAGTCGTGCAAACTGGTTGCAGAGTGGTGCAAACTGGTAGCGGAGTGGTGCAACCTGGTTGCGGAGTGGTGCGAACTGGTTGCGGAGTGGTGTGACCTGGTTGTGGGGTTGTGCGAAGCGGTAGCGGAGTGGTGCAAACTGTTTGCGGAGTGGTGCGAACTGGTTGTGGAGTGGTGTGGACTGGTTGCGGACTGGTGCGAACTGGTTGCGGAGTCGTGAGAACTGGTTGCGGAGTGGTGCGTGCTGGTTGCGGAGTGGTGCAAACTGGGTGCGGAGTGGTCTGAACTGGCTGTGGAATGGTGCGAACTGGTTCCGGAGTGGTGCAAACTGGCTGCAGAGTGGTGCGAACTGGTTGCGGAGTTGTATGAACTTGTTGCAGAGTGGTGCAAACTGGTAGCGGAGTGGTGCACACTGGTTGCGGAGTGGTGCGAACTGGTTGCGGAGTGGTGTGAACTGGTTGCGGAGTGGTGCAAAGCGGTAGCGGAGTGGTGTAAATTGGTTGCGGACTGGTGCGATTTGGTTGCGGAGTAGTTCGAACTGGTTGTGGAGTGGTGGGAACTGGTTGCAGTGTGGTGCGAACTGGTTGCGGAGTGGTGCGAAGTGGTTGCGGAGTGGTGCAAACTGGTTGCCGATTGGTGCGAACTGGTTTCGGAGTGGTACGAACTGTCTGCGGAGTGGTGCGAGTTGGTTGCTGAGTGGTGCAAACTGAATGCGGAGTGGCGCGAACTGCTTGTGGAGTGTTGCAAACTGGTTGCGGAGTGGTGCAAACTGGTTGCAGAGTGGTTCCAACTGGTTGTGGAGTGGTGCAAACTGGTTGCGGGTTGGTACGAACTGGTTGCGGAGTGGTGCGAACTGGTTGCGGATTGGTGCGAACTGGTTGCAGAGTGGTTCCAACTGGTTGTGGAGTGGTGCAAACTGGTTGCGGGTTGGTACGAACTGGTTGCGGAGTGGTGCGAACTGGTTGCGGATTGGTGCGAACTGGTTGCAGAGTGTTGCGAACTGGTTGTGGTGTGGTGCGAACTGGTTGTGGCATGGTGCAAACTGGTTACGGAGTGGTGAGAACTGGTTGCGGAGTGGTGCGAACTGGTTGCGGAGTGGTGCGAACTGGTTGCAGAGTGGTGCGAACTGGTTGCGGAGTGGTAAGAACTGGTTGCAGAGTGGTGTGAACTGGTTGCGGAGTGGAATGAACTGGTTGTGGAGATGTGCGAGCTGGTTGCGGAGCGGTGCAAACTGGTTGCGGAGTGGTGGGAACTGGTTGTGGAGTGGTGCGAACTGGTTGCTGAGTTTTGCGAACTTGTTGCAGACTGATGCAAACGGGTAGCGGAGTGGTACAAACTGGTTGCGGAGTGGTGCGGACTGGTTGTAGAGTGGTGTGAACAGGTTGCGGAGTGGTCCAAACTGGCTGAGGATAGGTGCAAACTGGTTGCGGAGTGGTGCAAACTGGTTGCGGAATGGTCCAAACTGGTTGCGGAGTGGTGCAAACTGGTTTCGGAGTGGTGCGAACACGTTGCGGAGTGGTGCGAACTGGTTGCGGAGTGCTGCAAAGTAGTTGTGGAGCGGTGCAAAGTGGTTTCGAAGTGGTGCAAACTGGTTGTGGAGTGGTGCAAACTGGTTGCGGAGTGGTACGAACTGGTTGCAGAGAAGTGCGAACTGGTTGCGGAGTGGTGCGAACTGGTTGTGGAGTGGTGCCAACTGGTTATGTTGTGGTGCGAACTGGTTTCAGAGTGGTGTGAACTGGTTCTGGACTGGTTGGAATTGGTTGCGAGTGGTGTGAACTGGTTGCCAAGTGGTGCAAACTGGTTGCGGTGTGATGCGAACTGGTTGCTTAGTGGTTCAAACTGGTTGCGGAGTAGTGCGAACTGGTTGCGAAGTGGTGCGAACTGGTCGCGGAGTGGTGCCAACTGGCTGCAGAGTGGTGTGAACTGGTTGTTGAGTGGTGAGAAACTGTTGAGGAGTGGTGCGAACTGGTTGCGAATTGGTGCCAACTGGTTGCCGAGTGGTGCGAGCTGGTTGCGGAGTGGTGCGAACTGGTTGCGGAGTGGTGCGATCTGGTTGCAAAGTGGTGCGAACGGGTTGCGGAGTGGTGCAAACTGGTTGTGGAGTGGTGCGAACTGGTTGCTGAGTGGTGAGAACCTGTTGAGGAGTGTTGCGAACTGGTTGCGGAGTGGTGCAAACTGGTTGTGGAGAAGTGCAAACTGGTTGCAGAGTGGTGCAAATTGGTTGCAGAGTGGTGCGAACTGGTTGCATAGAAGTGAACTGGTTGCAGAGTTGTCCGAACTGGTTGCGGAGTGGGGCGAACTGGTTGTGCTGTGGTGTGAACTGGTTGCGGAGTGGTGCAAGATGGTTGCGGAGTGGTGCAAACTGGTTGCGGGGTGGTGCAAAGTAGTTGCGCAGTGGTGCAAAGTGGTTGCGGAGTGGTGCAAACTGGTTGCGGAGTGGTGGCAACTGGTTGCAGAGTGGTGCAAACTGGTTGTAGAGTGGTCCAAACTGGTTGCGGAGTGGTGCGAACTGGTTGCGGAGTGGTGTGAACTGGTTGTGGAGTGGTCCAAACTGGTTGTGTCGTGGTGCAAACTGGTTTCAGACTGGTGTGAACTGGTTTCGGACTGGTGGGAACTGGTTGCGGAGTGGTGTGAACTGGTTGTGGAGTGGTCCAAACTGGTTGTGTCGTGGTGCAAACTGGTTTCAGACTGGTGTGAACTGGTTTCGGACTGGTGGGAACTGGTTATGGAGTGGTGCGAACTGGTTGAAAGTGGTGCGAGCTGGTTTCGGAGTTATGCGAACTGGTTGCGGAGTTGTGCGAACTGGTTGCGGAGAGGTGCAAACTGGTTGCAGAGTAGCGCAAACTGGTTGCAGAGTGGTGCAAGTTTCGGAGTGGTGCGAACTGGTTGCAGAGTGGTGCCAACGGGTTGCCGGCAGGTGCGAACTGGTTGCGGAGAGGTGCAAACTGGTTGCAGAGTAGCGCAAACTGGTTGCAGAGTGGTGCAAGTTTCGGAGTGGTGCGAACTGGTTGCAGAGTGGTGCCAACGGGTTGCCGGCAGGTGCGAACTGGTTGTGGAGTGGTGTGAACTGGTTGCGGAGTGGTGCGAACTGGTTGCGGAGTGGTGCGAACAGGTTGCGGAGTGGTGCGAACTGGTTGCAAAGTGGTGCGAACTCGTGTTGGAGTGGTGCGAACTGGTTGCAGAGTGGTGCCAACTGGTTGCGGATTGTTACGAAATGGCTACGGAGTGGTGCAAAATGGTTGCGGAGTGGTGCGAACTGGTTGCGGAGTGGTGCGAACTGGTTGCGGAGTGTTGCCAACTGGTTGCGGGTGGAGCGATCTGGTTGCAGAGTGGTGCGAACTGGTTGCGGAGTGGTGCGAACTGGTTGCCGAGTGGTGCGAACTGGTTGTGGAGTGGTGCGCACTGGTTGTGGAGTGGTTTGGACTAGGTGCAGAGTGGTGCGAACTGGTTGTGGAGTGGTGCGGACTGGTTGCGGAGTGGTGCAAACTAGTTGCGGAGTGGTGCAATCTGGTTGCGGAGTGGTGCGAACTGGTTGCGAAGTGGTGCAAACGGGTTGCGGAGTGGTGCGAACTGGTTGCGGAGTGATGCGAACTGGTTGCGGAGTGGTGCGAACTGGGTGCGGAGTGCTGGGAACTGGTTGCGTTGGGTGCAAACTGGTTGCGGAGTGGTGTGAACTGGTTGCGGAGTGGTGCGAACTGGTTGCGGAGTGATGCGAACTGGTTGCGGAGTGGTGCGAACTGGGTGCGGAGTGCTGGGAACTGGTTGCGTTGGGTGCAAACTGGTTGCGGAGTGGTGTGAACTGGTTGCGGAGTGGTGCGAACTGGTTGCGGAGTGATGCGAACTGGTTGCGGAGTGGTGCGAACTGGTTGCGGAGTGGTGCGAACTGGTTGCGGAGTGGTGAACAGGTTGCGGAGTTGTCCAAACTGGTTGTGGAGTGGGGCGAACTGGTTGCGGAGTGGTGTGAACGCGTTGTGGAGTGGTGCAAACTGGTTGCGGGGTGATGCATGTAGTTGCGGAGTGGTGCGAAGTGGTTGCGGAGTGGTGCAAACTGGTTGCGGAGTGGTGGCAACTGGTTGCGGAGTGGTGCAAACCGGTTGCGGAGTGGTGCGAACTGGTTGCGGTGTGGTGTGAACTGGTTGTGGAGTGGTGCGAACTGGTTATGTCGTGGTGCGAACTGGTTTCAGGGTGGTGTGAACTGGTTTAGGACTGGTGCGAACTGGTTACGGAGTGGTGCGAACTGGTTGCGGAGTGGTGTGAACTGGTTGCGGAGTGGTGCGAACTGGTTGCGGAGTGGTGCGACTGGTTGCGGAGTGATGCTAACTGGTTGCGGAGTGGTGGGAACTGGTTGCGGAGTGGTACGAACTGGTTGCGGAGTGGTGCGAACTGGCTGCGGAGTGGTGCGAACTGGTTGCGGGGTGGTGCGAACTGGTTGCGGAGTGGTGCGAACTGGTTGCGGAGTGGTGTGAACTGGTTGCGGAGTGGTGCGAACTGGTTGCAGAGTGGTGCGAACTGGTTGCGGAGTGGTTTGAACTGGTTGCAAAGTGGTGCGAACTGGTTGCGGAGCGGTGTGAACTGGTTGCAGAGTGGTGCGAACTGGTTGCGGAGTGTTACGAACTGGTTGCGGAGAAGTGCGCTTTTGTGCGTAGTGGTGCGAACTGGTTGCGCAGTGGTGCGGATTGGTTGCGGAGTGGTGCGAACTGGTTGCAGAGTGGTGCGAACTAGTTGCGGAGTGGTGCGAAGCGATGGCGGAGTTGTGCAAAATTTTTCGGATTAGTGCGAACTGGTTGCAGAGTGGTGCGAACTGGTTGCGGAATGGTGCGAACTGGTTGCGGAGTGGTCTGAACTGGTTGCGGAGTGGTGTAAACTGGTTGCGGAGTGGTGCGAACTGGCTGCGGAGTGGTGCGAACTGGTTGTGGAGTGGTGCGAACTGGTTGCGGAGAGGTGCGAACTGGTTGCGGAGTGGTGCGAACAGGTTGCGGAGTGGTGCGAGCTTGTTGCGGAGTGGTGCGACTGGTTGTGGAGTGGTGCGAGCTGGTTGCGGAGTTGTACGAACTGGTTGCGGGGTGGTGCGAATTGGTTGCGAGTAGTGCAAACGGGCTGCAGAGTGGTGCGAGCTGGTTGCGGAATGGTGCAAACTGGTTGCTGAGTGGTGCGAACTGGTTTTGGGGTGTTGCAAACTGGTTGCGGAGTGGTGTGAACTGGTTGCAGAGTGGTGCGAACTGGTTGCGAAGTGGTGCAAACTGGTTGAGGAGTGGTGCGAACTGGTTGCAAAGTGGTGCGAACTGGTTGCGGAGTGGTGCGAACTGGTTGCTGAGTGGTGCGAACTGGTTGCGGAGCGGTGCGAACTGGTTGCCGAGTGGTCTCAACTGGTAGCAGAGTGGTGCGAACGGGTTGCGAAGGGGTGCGAACAGGTTGCAGAGTGGTGCCAACTGGTTGCAGAGTGGTGCGAACTGGTTGCGGAGTGGTGCGAACCGGTTGCGGAGTGGTGCGAGCTGGTTGAGGAGTGGTGTGAACTGGTGGCCGAGTGGTGCGAACTGGTTGCCGAGTGGTGCAAACTGGTTGCGGAGTGGTGCGAACAGGTTGCAGAGTGGTGGGAGCTGGTTGCGGAGTGGTGCAAACTGGTCGCAGAGTGGTGCGACCTGGTTGCGGGGTGGTGCGAACTGGTTGCGGAGTGGTGTGAACTGGTTGCGGAGTGGTGCGAACTTGTTGCGGAGTGTTACGAATTGGTTGCGGAGTGGTGCAAACTGGTTGCGGAGTGGTGCAAACCGGGTACCAAGTGGTGCGAACTGGTTGCGGAGTAATGCGAACTGGTTGCGGTGTGGTGCGAACTGGTTGCGGAGTGGTGCAAAAGTTTTGGGGAGTGGTGCGAAGCGGTTGTGGAGTGGTACAAACTCATTGCGGATTGGTGCGAACTGGTTGCGGAGTGGTGCGAACTGGTTGCGGAGTGGTGCCAACTGGTTGCAGAGTGGTGCAAACTGGTTGCGGAGTGGTGCGAACTGGTTGCGGAGTGGTGCGAACTGGTTGCGGAGTGGTGCGAACTGGTTGCGGAGTGGTGCGAACTGGTTGCGGAGTGGTGCGAACTGGTTGCGGAGTGGTGCGAACTGGTTGCGGAGTGGTGCGAAGTAGTTGTGGAGTGGTGCAAACTGGTTGCGGAGTGGTGCAAACTGGTTGTGGAGTGGTGCGAACTGGTTGCAGAGTGGTACAAACTGGTTGTAGAGAGGTGTGAACTGGTTGCGGAGTGGTGTGAACTGGTTGTGGAGTGGTGTAAACTGGTCATGTCGTGGTGTGAACTGGTTTCGGACTGGTGCAAACTGGTTGGGGAGTAGTGCAAACTGGTTGCGGAGTGGTGCGAACCGGCTGCGGAGAGGTGCGAACTAGTTGCGGAGTGGTGCGAACTGGTTGTGGAGTGGTGCTAACTGATTGCAGAGTGGTGCGAACTAGTTGCGGAGCTGTGCGAACTTGTTGCGGAGTGGTGAGAACTGGTTGCGGAGTAGTGCGAACTGGTTGCAGAGTCGTGCGAGCTGGTTGCGGAGTTGTGCAAACTGGTTGTGGAGTGGTGCAAACTGGTTCCGGGGTCATGTGAACTGGTTACGGAGTGGTGCGAACTGGTTGGGAAGTGGTACAAACTGGTTGCGGAATGGTGGAGACTGGTTGCAAAGTGGTGCGAACTGGTTCCGGGGTCATGTGAACTGGTTACGGAGTGGTGCGAACTGGTTGGGAAGTGGTACAAACTGGTTGCGGAATGGTGGAGACTGGTTGCAAAGTGGTGCGAACTGGTTGCGGAGTGGTGCGAACTGGTTGCGGAGTGGTGCCAACTGGATGCGGAGTGTTAGGAATTGGTTGCGGTGTGGTGCAAACTGGTTGCGGAGTGGTGCGAACTTGTTGCCGAGTGGTGCGAACTGGTTGCGGACTGGTGTGAACTGGTTGGGGAGTGGTGCAAAGTTGTTGCGGAGTGGTGCGAACTGGTTGTGGAGTGGTGTGAACTGGTTGCGGAGTGGTGCAAAGTGGTTGTGGAGTGGTGCGCACTGGTTGCGGAGTGGTGTGAATTGGGTGCGGAGTGGTGCAAACTGGTTGTGGAGTGGTGGGAACTGGTTGCGGAGTGCTGCGAACTGGTTGCGGAGTGGTTCAAACTGGTTGTGGAGTGGTGCGAACTGGTTGCGGAGTGGTGCGAACTGGTTGTGGAGTGGTGCGAACTGGTTGCGGAATGGTGCAAAGTGGATGCGGTGAAGTGCGAACTGGTTGCGAAATGGTGCGAACTGGTTGCGGAGTGGTGCGAACTGGTTGCGGAGTGGTGCGAAGTGGTTGCGGAGTGGTGCGAACTGGTTGCGGAGTGGTGCGAACTGGTTGCAGAGTGGTGCGAACTGGTTGCGGAGTGGTGCAAACTGGTTGCGGAGTGGTGCGAACTGGTTGTGGAGTGGTGCGAACTGGTTGCGGAGTGGTGAATGGGTTCCGGAGCTGTCCAAACTGGGTGCGGAGTGGTGCGAACCGGTTGCGGAGTGGTGCAAACTGTTTGCAGAGTTGTGCGAACTGATTGCGGAGTGGTGCGAACTGGTTGCAGAGTGGTGTGCACTGGTTGTGGAGTGCGAACTGGGTGCGGAGTGTTGCAAACTGGTTCCCGATTGGTGCGAACTGATTGCGGAGTGGTACGAACGTGTCGCGGAGTGGTGTGCACTGTTTGAGGAGTGGTGCGAACTGGTTGCGTAGTGGTGCGAACGGGTTGTGGAGTGGTGCGAACTGGTTGCGAAGTAGTGCGAATAGGTTGCGGAGTGGTGCGAACTGGTTGCGGCGTGGTGAACCGGTTGCGGAGCTGTCCAAACTGGGTGCGGAGTGGTGCGAACTGGTTGTGGAGTGGTGCGACCTGGTTGCGGAGTGGTGCAAACTGGTTGCGGAGAGGTGCGAACTAGTTGCGGAGTGGTGCAAACTGGTTGCGGAGAGGTGCGAACTAGTTGCGGAGTGGTGCAAACTGGTTGCGGAGAGGTGCGAACTAGTTGCGGAGTGGTGCAAACTGGTTGCGGAGAGGTGCGAACTAGTTGCGGAGTGGTGCAAACTGGTTGCGGAGAGGTGCGAACTAGTTGCGGAGTGGTGCAAACTGGTTGCGGAGAGGTGCGAACTAGTTGCGGAGTGGTGCAAACTGGTTGCGGAGAGGTGCGAACTAGTTGCGGAGTGGTGCAAACTGGTTGCGGAGAGGTGCGAACTAGTTGCGGAGTGGTGCAAACTGGTTGCGGAGAGGTGCGAACTAGTTGCGGAGTGGTGCAAACTGGTTGCGGAGAGGTGCGAACTAGTTGCGGAGTGGTGCAAACTGGTTGCGGAGAGGTGCGAACTAGTTGCGGAGTGGTGCAAACTGGTTGCGGAGAGGTGCGAACTAGTTGCGGAGTGGTGCAAACTGGTTGCGGAGAGGTGCGAACTAGTTGCGGAGTGGTGCAAACTGGTTGCGGAGAGGTGCGAACTAGTTGCGGAGTGGTGCAAACTGGTTGCGGAGAGGTGCGAACTAGTTGCGGAGTGGTGCAAACTGGTTGCGGAGAGGTGCGAACTAGTTGCGGAGTGGTGCAAACTGGTTGCGGAGAGGTGCGAACTAGTTGCGGAGTGGTGCAAACTGGTTGCGGAGAGGTGCGAACTAGTTGCGGAGTGGTGCAAACTGGTTGCGGAGAGGTGCGAACTAGTTGCGGAGTGGTGCAAACTGGTTGCGGAGAGGTGCGAACTAGTTGCGGAGTGGTGCAAACTGGTTGCGGAGAGGTGCGAACTGGTTGCGGAGTGGTGCGAACTGGTTGCGAAGTGGTGCAAACTGGTTGAGGAGTGGTGCGAACTGGTTGCAAAGTGGTGCGAACTGGTTGCGGAGTGGTGCGAACTGGTTGCTGAGTGGTGCGAACTGGTTGCGGAGTGTGAGGAATTGGTTGCGGAGTGGTGCGAACTGGTTGTGGCGTGGTGCAAACTGGCTGCGGAGTGGTGCGAACTGGTTGCGGAGTGGTGCAAACTGGTTGCGGAGAGGTGCGAACTGGTTGCGGAGAGGTGCGAACTGGTTGCGGAATGGTACGAACTGCTTACGGAGTGGTGCGAACTGGTTGCGGAGTGGTGTGAACTGATTGCGGAGTAGTGCAAAGCGGTAGCGGAGTGGTGCAGATGAGTTGCGGAGTGGTGCGAACCGGATGCGGAGTGGTGCAATCTGTTTGCAGAGTTGTGCGAACTGGTTTAGGATTGGTGCGAACTGGTTGCAGAGTGGTGTGCACTGGTTGCGGAGTGCGAACTGGGTGCGGAGTGTTGCAAACTGGTTCCCGAGTGGTGCGAACTGATTGCGGAGTGGTACGAACTTGTTGCGGAGTGGTGTGCACTGGTTGAGGAGTGGTGCGAACTGGTTGCGTAGTGGTGCGAACTGGTTGTGGAGTGGTGCGAACTGGTTGCGGAGTGGTGCGAACAGGTTGCGGAGTGGTGCGAACTGGTTGCGGAGTGGTGAACTGGTTGCGGAGTTGTCCAAACTGGGTGCGGAGTGGTGCGAACTGGTAACAGAGTGGTGCCAACTGGTTGCAGAGTGGTATGAACTGGTTGCGGAGTGGTGCGAACTGGTTGCGGAGTGGTGTGAACTGGTTGCGCAGTGATGCGAACTGCTTGCCGAGTAGTGCAAACTGGTTGCAGAGTGGTATGAACTGGTTGCGGAGTGGTGCGAACTGGTTGCGGAGTGGTGTGAACTGGTTGCGCAGTGATGCGAACTGCTTGCCGAGTAGTGCAAACTGGTTGCAGAGTTGTACGAGCTGGTTGCGGAGTTGTGCAAACTGGTTGCGGAGCGGTGCAAACTCGTTCAGGGGTGGTGCGAACTGGTTGCGGAGTGGTGTGAACTGGTTGCGGATTGGTGCGAACTGGTTGCGGAGTGGTGCAAACTGGGTGCGGAGTGGTGCAAACTGGTTGCAGAGTTGTGCGAGCTTGTTGCGGAGTTGTGCAAACTGGTTGCGGAGCGGTGCAAACTCGTTCAGGGGTGGTGCGAACTGGTTGCGGAGTGGTGTGAACTGGTTGCGGATTGGTGCGAACTGGTTGCGGAGTGGTGCAAACTGGTTGCGGAGTGCTGCAAACAGGTTGCGGAGTGGTGCAAACTGGTTGCGGAGTGGTGAACCGATTGCGGAGTTGTCCAATCTGGGTGCGGAGTGGTGCAAACTGGTTGCAGAGTGGTGCGAACTGGTTGCGGAGTGGTATGAACTGGTTGCGGAGTGGTGCGAACTGGTTGGGGAGTGGTGCGAACAGGTTGTGGAGTAGTGCGAAGTGGTTGCAGAGTCCTGCGAGCTGGTTGCGGAGTTGTGCAAACAGGTTGCAGAGTGGTGCGAACTGGTTGCTGGGTGGTGCGAACTGGTTGGGAAGTGGTGTGAACTGGTTGTAAAGTGGTGCAAACTGGTTGCAAAGTGGTGCTAACTGGTTGCGGAGTGGTGCGAACTGGTTGCAGTGTGGTGCGAACTGGTTGTGGAGTGTTACGAATTGGCTGCGGAGTGGTGCGAACTGGTTGCGGAGTGCTGCCAACTGGTTGCCGAGTGGTGTGAACTGGTTGCGGACTTGTGAGAACTGGTTGCGGAGTGGTGCGAAGTGGTTCCGGAGTGGTGCGAACTGGTTGCGGAGTGGTGCGAACTGGTTGCGGAGTGGTGCGAAGTGGTTGTGGAGTGGTGGACGTTGGTTGCCGAGTGGTGCAAACTGGGTGGGGAGTGGTGCGAACTGGATGTGGAGTGGTGCAAAATGGTTGCGGAGTGGTGCAAACTGGTTGTAGAATGGTGCAGACTGGATGTGGAGTGGTGCGAACTGGTTGCGCAGTGGTGCGAATTGGTTGCGGTGTGGTGCGAACTGGTTGCGGACTTGTGAGAACTGGTTGCGGAGTGGTGCGAAGTGGTTCCGGAGTGGTGCAAACTGGTTGCGGAGTGGTGCAAACTGGTTGTGGAGTGGTGCGAACCGGTTGCAAAGTGGTGCCAACTGGTTTCGGAAAGGTGGGAACTGGTTGCGGAGTGGTGCAAACTGGTTGCGGAGTGGTGCGAAATGGTTGCCAAGTGGAGCGAATGGGTTGCAGAGTAGTGCGAACTGGTTGCGGGGTGGTGCGAACTGGTTGCTCAGTGGTGAGAACTTGTTGAGGAATGGTGCGAATTGGTTTCTGAGTGGTGCGAACTGGTTGCGGAGTGGTACAAACTGGTTGCCGATCAGTGTTTCCAGAGGTACCTCGAGCATCGAAACATCGATGTTAACATCGATGTATCGATGTATATGTCATTGGTTGCATCGAGGTGGGTAGTGTGCATTGTCTTGTGCTGGAAACAGGGCATTCTACTAATTCACATCTCATCTTCAACCGCAAAAAAAAAACGAGATGACCTGTTCACGACCATCTGACAACATGTTTTACTTCGCTCGCTCGACAGCTGCGCTGTCTTTGCACGTGCAAGTGCTGTCCGTGAAATCTGGCCGGCGTGCTCGAGGAGGCTTAGGGGTCTTTCGATGCTGGCAATATCTTGTTGACTTGATTCAAACCATTACTTCTAACGCACGCAAACAGACTGAAAATTTACATTTACACCTAGAGTTTACATGTCAAACAGCACAAAGATACGTTTTTAACATAAACGCGCTGCATACATTCACAGATCCATTTTGGCCGCCTAACGTGCGGAAGGCCAGTGCGACGATGTCGTCCACTGCCCCTCGCGGAGAGCACGTAAACTGCACGGAAGATTGGTTTGACTAGTTTGGCTTAATTGAGCGACTGAATGTATGCCAAACCTTCAAACTATCTTCACAAACTGGACATCAGAATTTTTATTTTCGGTCCATCTGTTCACAGTGTCAGTGCAACAGATGCCATCGAATAGATTGTCGGTGATTTTTAAGCGGGACCTGTCAGTGGGGGGGACTGAGCGAGCTTGCCAGTGAGCTTGCCAGCTCACTTGCAAGTTCGCTCGGATGACAATATGAAACCGCGACATCGATGTCGCATCGATGTAAATCGATGTACCGATGCCGTGGTATTGGGATTACAACGGACCCCGGTAGCAACACTGTTGCCGATTGGTGCGAACTGGTTGCGGAACGGTGCGAACTGGTTGCCGAGTGATGAACCGGTTGCGGAGCTGTCAAAACTGGGTGCCGAGTGGTGCGAACAGGTTGCTGAGTGGTGCGAACTGGTTGCGGAGTCGTACAAACTGGTTGCGGAGTGGTGCGATGTGGTTGCGGAGTGGTGTGAACGGGTTGCGGAGTGGTGCGAACTGGTTGCGGAGTGGTGCAAACTGGTTGTGAAGTGGTGCGAACTGGTTGCGGAGTGGTGCAAACTGGTAGCCGAGTGGTGCAAACTGGTTGCGGGGTGGTGCGAAGCGGTAGTGGAGTGGTGCAAACTGCTTGCGGAGTGGTGCGAACCGGTTGCAGAGTGGTGCAAACTGTTAGTCGAGTGGTGGGAACTGGATGCGGAGTGGTGCGAACTGGCTGCAGAGTGGTGCACATTGGTTGCGGAGGGCAAACTGGGTGCAGAGTGGTGCAAACTGGTTCCCGAGTGGTGCAAACTGGTTGCGGAGTGGTACGAACTGGTTTCGGAGTGGTGCGAACTGGTTGAGGAGTGGTGCGAATGGGTTGCGGAGTGATGCGAACTGGTTGCGGAGTGGTGCGAACAGGTTGCCGAGTGGTGGGAACTGGTTCCGGAGTGGTGAACCGGTTGCGGGGTTGTCCAAACTGGGTGTGGAGTGGTACGAACTGGTAGCAGAGTGGTGCGAACTGGTTGCGGAGTGGTATGAAGTGGTTGCGGAGTGGTGCGAACTGGTTGCTGAGTGGTGCAAACTGGTTGCGGAGTGGTGCGGACTGGTTGCGGAGTGATGCAAACTGGTTGTGGAGTGGTGCGAACTGGTTGCGGAGTGGTGCGAACTTGTTGTGGAGTGTTGGGCACTGGTTGCGGAGTGGTACGAACTGGTTGTGGAGTGGTGCGAACTGGTTGCGGAATGGTGCACACTGGTTCTTGAGTGGTGCGAGCTGGTTGCGGAGTGGTGCGAACTGGTTGCGGAGTAGTGCGAACTGGTTGCAGAGTGGTGCGAACTGGTTGCGAAGTGGTGCGAACTGGTTGCGAAGTGGTGCAAACTGGTTGCGGAGTGGTGCGAACTGGTTGCGGAGTAGTGCGAACTGGTTGCAGAGTGGTGCGAACTGGTTGCGAAGTGGTGCGAACTGGTTGCGAAGTGGTGCAAACGGGTTGCATAGTGATGCGAACTGGTTGCGGAGTGGTGGGAACTGGTTGCTGAGTAATGAGAACTTGTTGAGGAATGGTGTGAACTGCTTGCGGAGTGGTGCGAACTAGTTGCGGAGTGGTGCGAACTGGTTGCGGAGTGGTGCGAACTGGTTGTGGAGTGGTGCGCACTGGTTGCGGAGTGGTGCAAACTGGGTGAGGAGTGGTGCAAACTGGTTGTGGAGTGGTGCAAAATGGTTGCGGAATGGTGCGAACTGGTTGTAGAGTGGTGCAAACTGGTTGTGGTTTGGTGCGAACTGGTTGTGGAGTGGTGCGAACTGGTTGCGGAGTGGTGCGAATTGGTTGCGGAGTGGTGCAAACTGGTTGCGGAGTGGTGCAAACTGGTTGCAAAGTGGTGCGAACTGGTTGCAGAGTGGTGCAAACTGGTTGGGGATGGTGCAAACTGGTTGCGGAGTGGTGCGAACTGGTTGCCAAGTGGTGCGAATGGGTTGCGGAGTGGTGCAAAGTGGTTGCGGAGTGGTGCGAACTGGTTGCTGAGTGGTGAGAACTTGTTGAGGAATGGTGCGAACTGGTTGCGGAGTGGTGCGAACTGGTTGCGGAGTGGTACGAACTGGTTGCGGAGTGGTGCGAACTGGTTCAAGAGTGGTGCAAACTGGTAGCCGAGTGGTGCAAACTGGTTGCAGAGTGGTATGAACTGGTTGCGGAGTGGTGCGAACTGGTTGCGGAGTGGTGCGAACTGGTTGCGAAGTGGTGCGAAGGGGTTGCGGAGTGATGCAAACTGGTTGCGGAGTGGTGCGAACTGGTTGCTGAGTGGTGAGAACTTATTGAGGAATGGTGCGAACTGGTTGTGGAGTGGTGCGAACTGGTTGCGGAGTGGTACAAACTAGTTGCAGATTGGTGCGAACTGGTTCCGGAGTGGTGCGAACTGGTTGCCGAGTGGTGAACCGGTTGCGGAGCTGTCCAAACTGGGTGCGGAGTGGTGCGAACTGGTTGTGGAGTGCTGCGAACTGGTTGCGGATTGGTGCAAACTGATGCGGAGTGGTACGAACTGGTTGCGGAGTGATGCGAAGTTGTTGCGGAATGGTTTGAACTGGTTGCGGAGTGGTGCAAAGTCGTTGCGGAGTGGTACAAACTGGTTGCAGATTGGTGCGAACTGGTTCCGGAGTGGTGCAAACTGGTTGCGCATTGGTGCGAACTGGTTGTGGAGTGCTGCAAACTGGTCGCGGAGTGGTGCGAATTGGTTGCAGATTGGTGCGAACTGGTTCCGGAGTGGTGCAAACTGGTTGCGCATTGGTGCGAACTGGTTGTGGAGTGCTGCAAACTGGTCGCGGAGTGGTGCGAATTGGTTGCAGATTGGTGCGAACTGGTTCCGGAGTGGTGCAAACTGGTTGCGCATTGGTGCGAACTGGTTGTGGAGTGCTGCAAACTGGTCGCGGAGTGGTGCGAATTGGTTGCAGATTGGTGCGAACTGGTTCCGGAGTGGTGCAAACTGGTTGCGCATTGGTGCGAACTGGTTGTGGAGTGCTGCAAACTGGTCGCGGAGTGGTGCGAATTGGTTGCAGATTGGTGCGAACTGGTTCCGGAGTGGTGCAAACTGGTTGCGCATTGGTGCGAACTGGTTGTGGAGTGCTGCAAACTGGTCGCGGAGTGGTGCGAATTGGTTGCAGATTGGTGCGAACTGGTTCCGGAGTGGTGCAAACTGGTTGCGCATTGGTGCGAACTGGTTGTGGAGTGCTGCAAACTGGTCGCGGAGTGGTGCGAATTGGTTGCAGATTGGTGCGAACTGGTTCCGGAGTGGTGCAAACTGGTTGCGCATTGGTGCGAACTGGTTGTGGAGTGCTGCAAACTGGTCGCGGAGTGGTGCGAATTGGTTGCAGATTGGTGCGAACTGGTTCCGGAGTGGTGCAAACTGGTTGCGCATTGGTGCGAACTGGTTGTGGAGTGCTGCAAACTGGTCGCGGAGTGGTGCGAATTGGTTGCAGATTGGTGCGAACTGGTTCCGGAGTGGTGCAAACTGGTTGCGCATTGGTGCGAACTGGTTGTGGAGTGCTGCAAACTGGTCGCGGAGTGGTGCGAATTGGTTGCAGATTGGTGCGAACTGGTTCCGGAGTGGTGCAAACTGGTTGCGCATTGGTGCGAACTGGTTGTGGAGTGCTGCAAACTGGTCGCGGAGTGGTGCGAATTGGTTGCAGATTGGTGCGAACTGGTTCCGGAGTGGTGCAAACTGGTTGCGCATTGGTGCGAACTGGTTGTGGAGTGCTGCAAACTGGTCGCGGAGTGGTGCGAATTGGTTGCAGATTGGTGCGAACTGGTTCCGGAGTGGTGCAAACTGGTTGCGCATTGGTGCGAACTGGTTGTGGAGTGCTGCAAACTGGTCGCGGAGTGGTGCGAATTGGTTGCAGATTGGTGCGAACTGGTTCCGGAGTGGTGCAAACTGGTTGCGCATTGGTGCGAACTGGTTGTGGAGTGCTGCAAACTGGTCGCGGAGTGGTGCGAATTGGTTGCAGATTGGTGCGAACTGGTTCCGGAGTGGTGCAAACTGGTTGCGGAGTGCTGCGAACTGGTTGCAGAGTGGTGCAAATTGGTTGTGGAGTGGTGCGAACTGGTTGCGGAGTGGTGCGAACTGGTTGCGGAGTGGTGCGAACTGGTTGCGGAGTCGTGCGAACTGGTTGCGGAGTGGTGCGCACTGGTTGCGGAGTGGTGCAAACTGGGTGCGGAGCGGTACGAACTGGCTGTGGAATGGTGCGAACTGGTGCCAGAGTGGTGCGAACTGGTTGCGGAGTGGTCCAAAATGGTTGCGGAGTGGTGCGAACTGGTTGCGGAGTGGTGCGAACTGGTTGCAGAGAGGTGCTAACTGGTTGCGGAGTGGTACGAACTGGTTGCGGAGTGGTAAGAACGTGTTGCAGAGTGGTGCAAACTGGTAGCGGAGTGGTGTAAACTGGTTGCGGAGTGCTGCGAACTGGTTGCAGAGTGGTGCGAACTGGTTGCGGAGTGGTGCGAAGCAGTAGCAGAGTGGTGCCAATTGGTTGCGGATTGGTGCGAACTGGTTGCGGAGTGGTGCGAACTGGTTGTGGAGTGGTGCGAACTGGTTGAGGAGTGGTGCAAAGTGGTTGCGGAGTGGTGCAAACTGGTTGCGGAGTGGTGCGAAGTGGTTGCGGAGTGGAGCAAACTGGTTGCCGATTCGTGCGAACTGGTTGGGGAGTGGTGCGAAATGGCTGCGGAGTGGTGCGAATTGGTTGCTGAGTGGTGCAACCTGGTAGCTGAGTGGCGCAAACTGCTTGCGGAGTGTTGCAAACTGGGTGCGGAGTGGTGCAAACTAGTTACGGATTGGTGCCAACTGGTTGCGGAGTGGTGCGAACTGGTTGCGGAGGGGTGTGAACTGGTTGCGGATTGGTGCGAACTGGTTGCAGAGTGGTGCGAACTGGTTATGGCGTGGTGCGAACTGGTTGTGGAGTGGTGCGAACTGGTTGCGGAGTGGTGCAAAGTAGTTGTGGAGTGGTGCAAAGTGGTTGCGGAGTGGTGCAAACTGGTTGTGGAGTGGTGCAAACTGGTTGCGGAGTGGTACGAACTGGTTGCAGAGAGGTGCGAACTAATTGCGAAGTGGTGCGAACTGGTTGTCAATTGGTGCCAACTGGTTTCAGAGTGGTGTGAACTGGTTTCGGACTGGTGCGAACTAGTTGCGAGTGGTGGGAACTGGTTGCTGAGTGGTGCGAACTGGTTCCGGAGTGGTGCAAACTGGTTGCGGAGTGGTACCAACTGGTTGCGGAGTGGTGCGAACTGGTTGCGGAGAGGTGCAAACTGGTTGCGGAGTGGTGCTAACAGGTTGCCGGGTGGTGCGAACTAGTTGAGGAGTGGTGAACCGGTTGCGGAGTTGTCTGGACTCGGTACGGAGTGATGTGAACTGGTTGCAGAGTGCTGCGAACTGGTTACGGAGTGGTGCGAACTGGTTCCAGAGTGGTGCAAACTGGTAGCAGAGTGGTGCAAACCGGCTGCAGAGTGGTGCGAACTGGTTGCGGAGTGGTGTGAACTGGTTGTGGAGTGGAATGAAGCGGTAGCGGAGTGGTGCAAATTGGTTGCGGAGTGAAGCGAACTGGTTCCGGAGTGGTGCGAACTGGTTGTGGAGTGGTGCGAGCTGGTTGCGGAGTCGTGTGAACTGGTTGCGGAGTGGTGCGCAATGGTTGCGGAGTGGTGCGAACTGGGTGCGGAGTGAAGCGAACTGGCTCTGGAATGGTGGGAACTGGTTCCGGAGTGGTGCGAACGGGTTGCGGAGTGGTCCAAAATGGTTACCGAGTGGTGGGAACTGGTTGCGGAGTGGTGCGAACTGGTTGCGGAGGGGTGGGAACTGGTTGCGGAGTGGTACGAACTGGTTGCGGAGTGGTACGAACTTGTTAGAGAGTGGTGCAAACTGGTAGCGGAGTGGTGCAAACTGGTTACGGAGTGGTGCAAACTGGTTGGGAAGTGGTGCGAACTGGTTGCGGAGTGATGCGAACTGGTTGCAGAGTGGTGCGAACTGGGTGCGGAGTGGTGCGAACTGGTTGCGGACTGGTGCGAACTGGTTGCGAAGTGGCGCGAACTGGTTGCGGAGTGTTACGAACTGGTTGCGGAGTGGTGCGAACGGGTTGCGGAGTGGTCCAAACTGGTTACCGAGTGGTGGGAACTGGTTGCGGAGTGGTACGAACTGGTTGCGAAATGGTGCGAACTGGTTGCGGAGTGGTGCGCACTGGTTGCGGAGTGGTGCGCACTGGTTGCGGAGTGGTGCGCACTGGTTGCGGAGTGGTGCGCACTGGTTGCGGAGTGGTGCGCACTGGTTGCGGAGTGGTGCGCACTGGTTGCGGAGTGGTGCGCACTGGTTGCGGAGTGGTGCGCACTGGTTGCGGAGTGGTGCGCACTGGTTGCGGAGTGGTGCGCACTGGTTGCGGAGTGGTGCGCACTGGTTGCGGAGTGGTGCGCACTGGTTGCGGAGTGGTGCGCACTGGTTGCGGAGTGGTGCGCACTGGTTGCGGAGTGGTGCGCACTGGTTGCGGAGTGGTGCGCACTGGTTGCGGAGTGGTGCGCACTGGTTGCGGAGTGGTGCGCACTGGTTGCGGAGTGGTGCGCACTGGTTGCGGAGTGGTGCGCACTGGTTGCGGAGTGGTGCGCACTGGTTGCGGAGTGGTGCGCACTGGTTGCGGAGTGGTGCGCACTGGTTGCGGAGTGGTGCGCACTGGTTGCGGAGTGGTGCGCACTGGTTGCGGAGTGGTGCGCACTGGTTGCGGAGTGGTGCGCACTGGTTGCGGAGTGGTGCGCACTGGTTGCGGAGTGGTGCGCACTGGTTGCGGAGTGGTGCGCACTGGTTGCGGAGTGGTGCGCACTGGTTGCGGAGTGGTGCGCACTGGTTGCGGAGTGGTGCGCACTGGTTGCGGAGTGGTGCGCACTGGTTGCGGAGTGGTGCGCACTGGTTGCGGAGTGGTGCGCACTGGTTGCGGAGTGGTGCGCACTGGTTGCGGAGTGGTGCGCACTGGTTGCGGAGTGGTGCGCACTGGTTGCGGAGTGGTGCGCACTGGTTGCGGAGTGGTGCGCACTGGTTGCGGAGTGGTGCGCACTGGTTGCGGAGTGGTGCGCACTGGTTGCGGAGTGGTGCGCACTGGTTGCGGAGTGGTGCGCACTGGTTGCGGAGTGGTGCGCACTGGTTGCGGAGTGGTGCGCACTGGTTGCGGAGTGGTGCGCACTGGTTGCGGAGTGGTGCGAACTGGTTCCAGAGTGGTGCGAACTGGTTGTGGAGTGGTGCGAACTGGTTGCGGAGTGGTGCGAACTGGTTGTGGAGTGGTGCGCACTGGTTGCGGAGTGGTGCCAACTGGGTGCGGAGTGGTGCGAACTGGTTGTGGAGTGGTGCGAACTCGTTGCGAAGTGGTGCGAACTGGTTGCAGAGTGGTGCAAACTGGTTGCGGATTGGTGCGAACTGGTTGCTGACTGGTGAGAACCTGTTGAGGAGTGGTGCAAACTGGTTGCGGATTGGTGCAAACTTGTTGCGGAGTGGTGCGAACTGGTTGCGGAGTGGTGCGAGCTGGTTGCGGAGTGGTGCGAACTGGTTGCAAAGTGGTGCGAGTGGGTTGCGCAGTGGTGCGCACTGGTTGCGGAGTGGTGCGAACTGGTTGCTGAGTGGTCTGCACCTGTTGAGGAGTGGTGCGAACTGGTTGCGGAGTGGTGCAAACTGGTTGCGGAATGGTGCAAACTGGTTACGGAGTGGTGCGACCTGGTTGCGAAGTGGTGCGAACTGGTTGCAGAGTGGTGCGAACTGGTTGCGGAGTGGTGCGAACTGGTTGCTGAGTGGTGAGAACCTGTTGAGGAGTGGTGCAAACTGGTTGCGGAGTGGTGCGAACTGGTTGCGGAGTGGTGCAAACTGGTTACGGAGTGGTGCGACCTGGTTGCGAAGTGGTGCGAACTGGTTGCAGAGTGGTGCGAACTGGTTGCGGAGTGGTGCGAACTGGTTGCTGAGTGGTGAGAACCTGTTGAGGAGTGGTGCAAACTGGTTGCGGATTGGTGTGAACTGGTTGCGGAGTGGTGCAAACTGGTTGTGGAGTTGTGCGAACTGGTTGCGGAGTGGTGCGAACTGGTTGCGCAGTAGTGCAAACGGGTTGCAAAGTGGTGGGAACTGGTTGCAGAGTGGTGCAAACTGGTTGCTGAGTGGTGAGAACATGTTGAGGAGTGGTGCGAACTGGTTGCAGAGTGGTGCGAACTGGGTGCGGAGTGGTGCAAACTGGTTGCGGAGTGGTGCAAACTGGTTGCGGAGTGGTGTGAACTAGTTGCGAATTGGTGCGAATGGGTTGCGGAGTGGTGCAAACTGGTTGCGGAGTGGTGCGAACTGGTTGCTGAGTGGTGAGAAACTGTTGAGGAATGGTGCGAACTGGTTGCGGACTGGTGCGAACTGGTGGCAGAGTTGTGCGAACTGGTTGCAGGGTCGTGCGAACTGGTTGCGGAGTGGTGCAAACTGGTTACGGAGTAGTGCGAGCGGGTTGCAGAGTGGTGCGAGCTGGTTGCGAAGTGGTGCGAACTGGTTTCAGAGTGGTGCGAACTGGTTGCGGGGTGGTGCAAACTGGTTGCCGAGTGGTGTGAACTGGTTGCGGAGTGGTGCGAACTGGTTGCGGAGTGGTGCAAACTGGTTGCGAAGTGGTGCGAACTGGTTGCAAAGTGCTGCGAACTGGTTGCAGAGTTGTGCAAACTGGTTGCGGAGTGGTGCGAACTGGTTGCGGAGTGTTACGAACTGGTTGCAGAGTGGTGCAAAATGGTTGCGAGGTGATGCTTACTGATTGTGGAGTGGTGCAAACTGGTCGCGTAGTGGTGCCAACTGGTTGTGGGTGGTGCGAACTGCTTGCGGATAGGGTGCGAACGGGTTGCAGAGTGGTGCGAAGTGGTTGCGGAGTGGTGCAAACTGGTTGTGGAGTGGTGCGCACTGGTTGCCGAGTGGTGCCATTTGGGTGCGTAGTGGTGTGAACTGGTTGTGGAGTGGTGCGAACTGGTTGCGAAAAGGTGCGAATTGGTTGCGGAGAGGTGCGAACTGGTTGCGGAGTGGTGCGAACTGGTTGCTGAGTGGTGAGAACCTGTTGAGGAGTGGTGCAAACTGGTTGCGGATTGGTGCGAACTGGTTGCGGAGTGGTGCGAACTGGTTGCGGAGTGGTGCGAACTGGTTGCAGAGTGGTGCGAACTGGTTGCAAAGTGGTGCAAACAGATTGCGGAGTGGTACGAACTGGTTGCGGTGTGGTGCAAACTGGTTGTTGTGTGGTGAGAACCTGGATAGGAGTGTTGTGAACTCGTTGCGGAGTGGTGCGAACTGGTTGCGGAGTAGTGCAAACTGGTTGCGGAGTGGTGCGAACTGGTTGCGGTGTGGTGCAAACTGGTTGTTGTGTGGTGAGAACCTGGATAGGAGTGTTGTGAACTCGTTGCGGAGTGGTGCGAACTGGTTGCGGAGTAGTGCAAACTGGTTGCGGAGCGGTGCAAACTGGTTGTGGGGTGGTGTGAAGTAAATGCGGAGTGGTGCGATGTGGTCGCAGAGTGGTGCAAACTCGTTGCGGAGTGCTGCGAACAGGTTGCGGAGTGGTGTGATCTGGTTGTGGAGTGGTGCGAACTGGTAGCGGAGTGGTCGAACTGGCTGCGGGGTGGTGTGAACTTGTTGCGGAGTGGTGCGAACTGCTTGCGGAGTTGTGCGAACTGTTTGAGAAGTGGTGCGAACTGGTTGAGGAAAGGTGCGAAATGGTTGCGGGGTGGTGCAAACTGGTTGAGGAGTAGTGCAAACTGGTTGCGGAATAGTTCGAACTGGTTGCGGAGTGGTGCGAACTGGTTGCGGAGTGGTGCGAACTGGTTGTGGAGTGGTGCAAACTGGTTGTGGAGTGGTGCAAACGGGTTGCAGAGTGGTGCGAATTTGTTGCGGAGTGGTTCGAACTGGTTGCGGACTGGTGGGAACTGGTTACAGAGTGGTGCGAACTCGTTGCGGAGTGGTGCAAACTGGTTGTGGGGTGGTGCGAAATGGTTCCGGAGTGGTGCAAACTGGTTGAGGAGTGGTGCGAATTGGTTGCGGAGTGGTGCGAACTGGTTGCCCAGTGGTGGGAACTGGTTGCGAAGTGGTGTGAACTGGTTGCGGAGTGGTGCAAACGGGTTGCGGAGTGGTGCGAACTGGTTGTGGAGTGGTGCGAACTGGTTGCCCAGTGGTGGGAACTGGTTGCGAAGTGGTGTGAACTGGTTGCGGAGTGGTGCAAACGGGTTGCGGAGTGGTGCGAACTGGTTGTGGAGTGGTGCGAACTGGTTGCGGGGTGGTGGGAACTAGTTGCCAAGCGCTGCGATCTGTTTGGGGAGTGGTTCAAACGCAATGCAGAGTGGTGCGGACTGGTTGAGGAGTGGTGCGAACTGGTTGAGAAGTGGTGCGAAATGGTTGCGGAGTGGTGCACACTGGTTGAGGAGTGGTGCGAACTGGTTGAGGTGTGGTCAAAACTGGTTGCGGAGTGGTGCAAACGGGTTGCGGAGTGGTGGGAGCTGGTTGCGGAGTTGTGCGAAAGGGTTTTGGAGTGGTGCAAACTGGTTGAGGAGTGGTGAAAACTGGTTGCGGAGTGGTGCAAACAGGTTGCCTAGTGGTGCGAGCTGGTCGCGGAGTGGTGCAAACTGGTTGCGGAGTGGTGCGAACTGGTTTTGGAGTGGTTTGAAGTGGTTGTGGAGTGGTACGAACTGGTTGCAGAGTGGTGCGAAGTGGTTGCGGAGTGGTGCGAACTGGTTGTGGAGTGGTGCGAACTGGTTGCGGAGTGGTGCAAACTGGTTGCGGAGTGGTGCGAACTGGTTGCGGAGTGGTGGGAACTGGTTGCGGAGTGGTGCGAACTGGTTGCAGAGTGGTGCAAACTGGTTGCAGAGTGGTGCGAAGTGGTTGTGGAGTGGTGGGAACTGGTTGCGGAGTGGTGTGAACTGGTTGCGGAGTGGTGCGAACTGGTTGCCGGGTGGTGAGAACTTGTCGAGGAGTGGTGCGAACACGTTTTGGAGTGGTGCGAACTAGTTACAGAGTGGTGTGAACGGGTTGCGGATTGGTGCAAACTGGTTACGGAGTGGTGCAAACTGGTTGTGGAGTGGTGAAAACTGGTTGTGGAGTGGTGCAAACTGGTTGCGGAGTGGTGCAAACTGGTTGCGGGGTGGTGCGAAGTAGTTGCGGAGTGGTGCGAAGTGGTTGCGGAGTGTTAGGAACTGGCTGCGGAGTGGTGCAAACTGGTTGCGGAGTGGTGCGAACTGGTTGGGGAGTGGTGCGAACGAGTTGCGGAGTGGTGGAAACGGGTTGGGGAGTGGTGCGAACGGGTTGCGGAGTGGTGCAGACTGGTTGTGGAGTGGTGCGAACTGGTTGTGGAGTGGTGCGCACTAATCGCAGAGTGGTGGGAACTGGTTGTAGAGTAGTGCGAACTGGTTGCGGAGTTTTACAAACTGCTTACGCAGTGGTGCAAACTGGTTGCGGAGTGGTGCAGACTGGTTGTGGAGTGGTGCGAACTGGTTGTGGAGTGGTGCGCACTAATCGCAGAGTGGTGGGAACTGGTTGTAGAGTAGTGCGAACTGGTTGCGGAGTTTTACAAACTGGTTACGCAGTGGTGCAAACTGGTTGCGGAGTGGTGCAAACTGGTTGCGGAGTGGTGCTAACTGGTTGCGGAGTGGTGCAAACTGGTTGCGGGGTGGTGGGAAGTAGTTGCGGAGTGGTGCGAAGTGGTTGCGGAGTGGTGCAAACTGGTTGCGGAGTGGTGCAAACTGGTTGCGGAGTGGTGCTAACTGGTTGCGGAGTGGTGCAAACTGGTTGCGGGGTGGTGGGAAGTAGTTGCGGAGTGGTGCGAAGTGGTTGCAGAGTAGTGCAAACTGGTTGCGGAGTGGTGCAAACTGGTTGCGGAGTAGTGTGAACTGGTTGCGGAGTGGTGCGAACTGGTAAGGGAGTGGTGTGAACTGGTTGCAGAGTGATGCGAACTGGTTGCGGAGTAGTGCAAACTGGTTGCGGAGTTCTAGGAATTGCTTGCGGAGTGGTGCAAACTGGTTGCGGAGTGGTGCGAACTGGTTGGGGAGTGGTGCGAACTGGTTGCGGAGTGGTGCGAACTGGCTGCAGAGTGGTGCGAACAGGTTGCGGAGTGGTGCGAACGAGCTGGGGAGTGGTGCGGACTTGTTGCGGAGTGGTGTGAACTGGTTGTGGAGTGGTGCGCACTGGTTGCGGAGTGGTGCGAATTGGGTGCGGAGTGGTGCGAACTGGTTGTGGAGTGGTGCGAACTGGTTGCGGAGTGGTGCGAGCTGGTTGGGGAGTTGTGCAAACAGGTTGCGGAGTGGTGCGAACTCGTTGCGGAGTGGTGCAAACTGGTTGCAGAGTGGTGCGAACTGGTTGTGGAGTGGTGCGAACTGGTTGCGGAGTGGTGCAAACTGGTTGCGGAGTGGTGCGAACAGGTTGCAGAGTGGTGCGAACTGGTTGTGGAGTGGTGCAAACTGGTTGCAGAGTGGTGCGAACTGGTTGCAGAGTGGTCCGAACTGGTTGCGGAGTGATGGGAACTGGTTGCGGAGTGGTGCGAACTGGTTGCGGGGTGGTGCGAACTGGTTGCCGAGTGGTGAGAACTTGTCCAGGAGTGGTGCGAACTGGTTGTGGAGTGGTGTGAACTGGTTGCAAAGTGGTGCGAATTGGTTGCGGAGTTGTGCAAACTGGTTGCAGAGTGGTGCACACTGGTTGCCGAGCGGTGCGAACTGGTCGCGGAGTGGTGCGAACTGGTTGCGGAGTGGTGGGAACTGGTTGCGGAGAGGTGCGAACTGGTTGCAGAGTGTTACGAACTGGTTGCGGAGTGGTGCAAACTGGTTGCGGAGAGGTGCGAACTGGTTGCGGAGTGGTGCCAACTGGTTGCGGAGTGGTGCGAACGAGTTGCAGAGTGGTGGAAACTGGTTGCAGAGTGGTGCGAACGGGTTGCGGAGTGGTGCGGACTGGTTTTGGAGTGGTGCGAAATGGTTGTGGAGTGGTGCGCAATGGTTGCAGAGTTGTGCAAACTGGTTGTAGAGTAGTGCGAACTGGTTGCCGAGTTTTACAAACTGGTTGCGGAGTGGTGCAAACTGGCTGCCCAGTGGTGCAAACTGGTTGTGAAATGGTGCATTCTGGTTGTGGAGTGGAGAAAACTGGTTGCGGAGTGGTGCGAACTGGTTGCTGAGTGGTGCGAACAGGTTGCGGAGTGGTGCGGACTGGTTGCTGAGTGGTGCGAACTTGTTCTGGTGTGGTGCCCACTGAGTGCGGAGTGGTGTGAATTGGGTGCGAAGTGGTGCAAACTGGTTGTGGAGTGGTGCGAACTGGTTGCGGAGTGGTGCGAACTGGTTGCGGAGTGGTGCAAACTGGTTGCGGAGTTTTGCGAACTGGTTGCAGAGTGGTGCGAACTGGTTTCAGAGTCGTGCAAACTGGTTGCAGAGTGGTACAGGCTGGTTGCAGAGTGGTGCGAACTGGTTGCGGAGTGGTGCGAAGTGGTTGCGGAGTGGTCTGAACTGGTTGCGGAGTGGTGCGAACTGGTCACAGAGTTGTGCGAACTGGTTGCGGAATGCTGCGAACTGGTTGAGGAGTGGTGGGAACTGGTTGCGGAGGGGTGCGAACTGGTTGCGGACTGGTGCGAACCGGTTGCGGAGTGGTGGGAGTTGGCTAAGGGGTGGTGCGAACTGGCTGCGGAATGCTGCGAACTGGTTGAGGAGTGGTGGGAACTGGTTGCGGAGGGGTGCGAACTGGTTGCGGACTGGTGCGAACCGGTTGCGGAGTGGTGGGAGTTGGCTAAGGGGTGGTGCGAACTGGCTGCGGAATGCTGCGAACTGGTTGAGGAGTGGTGGGAACTGGTTGCGGAGGGGTGCGAACTGGTTGCGGACTGGTGCGAACCGGTTGCGGAGTGGTGGGAGTTGGCTAAGGGGTGGTGCGAACTGGCTGCGGAATGCTGCGAACTGGTTGAGGAGTGGTGGGAACTGGTTGCGGAGGGGTGCGAACTGGTTGCGGACTGGTGCGAACCGGTTGCGGAGTGGTGGGAGTTGGCTAAGGGGTGGTGCGAACTGGCTGCGGAATGCTGCGAACTGGTTGAGGAGTGGTGGGAACTGGTTGCGGAGGGGTGCGAACTGGTTGCGGACTGGTGCGAACCGGTTGCGGAGTGGTGGGAGTTGGCTAAGGGGTGGTGCGAACTGGCTGCGGAATGCTGCGAACTGGTTGAGGAGTGGTGGGAACTGGTTGCGGAGGGGTGCGAACTGGTTGCGGACTGGTGCGAACCGGTTGCGGAGTGGTGGGAGTTGGCTAAGGGGTGGTGCGAACTGGCTGCGGAATGCTGCGAACTGGTTGAGGAGTGGTGGGAACTGGTTGCGGAGGGGTGCGAACTGGTTGCGGACTGGTGCGAACCGGTTGCGGAGTGGTGGGAGTTGGCTAAGGGGTGGTGCGAACTGGCTGCGGAATGCTGCGAACTGGTTGAGGAGTGGTGGGAACTGGTTGCGGAGGGGTGCGAACTGGTTGCGGACTGGTGCGAACCGGTTGCGGAGTGGTGGGAGTTGGCTAAGGGGTGGTGCGAACTGGCTGCGGAATGCTGCGAACTGGTTGAGGAGTGGTGGGAACTGGTTGCGGAGGGGTGCGAACTGGTTGCGGACTGGTGCGAACCGGTTGCGGAGTGGTGGGAGTTGGCTAAGGGGTGGTGCGAACTGGCTGCGGAATGCTGCGAACTGGTTGAGGAGTGGTGGGAACTGGTTGCGGAGGGGTGCGAACTGGTTGCGGACTGGTGCGAACCGGTTGCGGAGTGGTGGGAGTTGGCTAAGGGGTGGTGCGAACTGGCTGCGGAATGCTGCGAACTGGTTGAGGAGTGGTGGGAACTGGTTGCGGAGGGGTGCGAACTGGTTGCGGACTGGTGCGAACCGGTTGCGGAGTGGTGGGAGTTGGCTAAGGGGTGGTGCGAACTGGCTGCGGAATGCTGCGAACTGGTTGAGGAGTGGTGGGAACTGGTTGCGGAGGGGTGCGAACTGGTTGCGGACTGGTGCGAACCGGTTGCGGAGTGGTGGGAGTTGGCTAAGGGGTGGTGCGAACTGGCTGCGGAATGCTGCGAACTGGTTGAGGAGTGGTGGGAACTGGTTGCGGAGGGGTGCGAACTGGTTGCGGACTGGTGCGAACCGGTTGCGGAGTGGTGGGAGTTGGCTAAGGGGTGGTGCGAACTGGCTGCGGAATGCTGCGAACTGGTTGAGGAGTGGTGGGAACTGGTTGCGGAGGGGTGCGAACTGGTTGCGGACTGGTGCGAACCGGTTGCGGAGTGGTGGGAGTTGGCTAAGGGGTGGTGCGAACTGGCTGCGGAATGCTGCGAACTGGTTGAGGAGTGGTGGGAACTGGTTGCGGAGGGGTGCGAACTGGTTGCGGACTGGTGCGAACCGGTTGCGGAGTGGTGGGAGTTGGCTAAGGGGTGGTGCGAACTGGCTGCGGAATGCTGCGAACTGGTTGAGGAGTGGTGGGAACTGGTTGCGGAGGGGTGCGAACTGGTTGCGGACTGGTGCGAACCGGTTGCGGAGTGGTGGGAGTTGGCTAAGGGGTGGTGCGAACTGGCTGCGGAATGCTGCGAACTGGTTTTGGAGTGGTGGGAACTGGTTGCGGGGTTGCTGGAACTGGTTGCGGAGTTGTGCGAACTGGTTGCGGAATGGTGCGAACTGGTTGCGGAATGTTGAGACCTGGCTGCGGAGTGGTGCGAACTGGTTGCGGGGTGGTGCGAACTGGTTGCGGAGTGGTGTGAACTGGTTGCGGAGTGGTGTGAACTGGTTGCGGAGTAGTGCGAACTGGTTGCGGAGTGGTTTGAACTGGTTGCGGAGTGGTCAAACTGGTGGCGGAGTGGTGCGAACTGGTTGCGGAGTGGTGCGAACTGGTTACAAAGTGATGGGAACTGGTTGCGGAGTGCTGCAAACTGGTCGTGGAGTGTTGCGAACTGGTCGCGGAGTGGTGCGAACTGGTCGCGGAGTGGTTCGAACTGGTTGCAGTGTGGTGGGAACGTTTTGCGGAGTGGTGCGAACTGAGTGCAGAGTAGTGCAAACTGGTTGTTGAGTGGTGCGAACTGGTTGCGGAGTGGTGCAAACTGGTTGCGGAGTGGTGCGAACTGGTTGCAGAGTGGTGCGAACTGGTTGCGGAGTTGTGCGAACTGGTTGCGGAGTGGTGCAAACTGGCTGCGGAGTGGTGCAAACTGGTTGCGGAGTTGTGCGAACTGGTTGCGGAGTGATGCGAACTGGTTGCGGAGTAGTGCGAACTGGTTGCGGAGTGGTGCGAACTGGCTACGGATAGGTGTGAACTGGTTGCGGAGTGGTGCGAACTGGTTGCGGAATGGTGCGAACTGGTTGCGGAGTGGTGCGAACGGGTTGCGGAGTGGTGTGAACTGGTTGCGGAGTGGTGCAAACTGGTTGCGGAGTGGTGCAAACTGGTTGCGGAGTGGTGCGAACTGGTTGCAGAGTGGTGCGAACTGGTTGCGGAGTCGTGCCAACTGGTTACGCAATGGTGCGAACTGGTTGGGGAGTGGTGCGAACTGGTTGCGGAGTGGTGCGAACTGGTTGTGGAGTGGTGCGATCTGGTTGCGGAGTGGTGCGAACTGGTTGCGAAGTGGTGCGAACTGGTTGCGGAGTGGTGCGAACTGGTTGCAGAGTAGTGCGATCTGGTTGCTGAGTGGTGGGAACCTGTTGAGGACTGGTGTGAACTGGTTGCGGAGTGGTGCGAACTGGTTGCGGAGTGGTGCGAACTGGTTGCGGATTGGTGCGAACTGGTTGCGGAGTGGTGCGAACTGGTTGAAGAGTGGTGCGAACTGGTTGGGAAGTGGTCCGAACTAGTTGCGGAGTGGTGCGAACTAGTTGCCGAGTGGTGCGAAGTGGTGGCTGAGTGGTGGAAAGCTGTTGAGGAGTGGTGCGAACTGGTTTTGGGGTGGTGGGAGCTGGTGTGGAGTGGTGCGAACTGGTGTGGAGTGGTGCAAACTGGTTGCGGAGTGGAGCGAACAGGTTGCGGAGTGGTGCAAACTGGTTGCGGAGTGGTGCAAACTGGTTGCGGAGTGGTGCGAACTGGTTGCGGAGTGGTGCGAACTGGTTTCGGAGTGGTGCGAAATGGTTGCAGAGTAGTGCGAACTGGTCGCTAAGTGGTGCGAGCTGGTTGCGGAGTGGTGCGAACTGGTTGTGGAGTGGTGCGAACTGGTTGCGGGGTGGTGCGAACTGGTTGCGGAGTGGTGTGAACTGGTCTGGGAGTGGTGCGAACTGGTTGCGGAGTGGTGCGAACTGGTTGCGGAGTGGTGCGAACTGGTTGCAGAGTGGTGCGACCTGGTTGTAGAGTAATGCGAACTGGCTGTGGAGTGGTGCGAGCTGGTTGAGGAGTGGTGCAAACCGGTCGCAGAGTGGTGCGAACTAGTTGCGGACTGGTGCGAACTGGCTGTGGAGTGGTGCAAACTGGTTGCGGAGTGGTGCAAACTGGTTGCGGAATGGTGCGAACTGGCTGCGAGGTGGTGCAAACAGGTTGCGGAGTGGTGCGAACTTGTTGCGGAGTGGTGCAAACTGTTTGCAGAGTGGTGCGAACTGGTTGCAGAGTGGTGTGAACTGGGTGCGGAGTGGTGTGAACTGCTTGCAAAATGGTGCAAACTGGTTGCGGAGTGGTGCGAACTGGTTGCAGAGTGATGCTAACTGGCTGCGGAGTGCTGCTAACTGGTTGCGGAGTGGTGTCAATTGGTTGTGGAGTGGTGCGAACTGGTTGCGGACTGGTGCGAACTGGTTGCGGAGTGGTGCGAACCAGTTGCGAAGTGGTGCAAACGGGCTGCGGAGGGGTGTCAACTGGTTGCGGAGTGGTGCGAACTGGTTGGGGAGTGGTGCGAACTGGTTGCGGAGTGGTCTGAACCGGTTGCGGAGTGGTGCGAACTGGTTGCGGACTGGGCGAACTGGTTGCGCAGTGGTGCGAACTGGTTGCGGAGTGGTGCAAACTGGCTGCGGAGTGGTGAACTGGTTGCGGAGTGGTGCAAACTGGCTGCCGAGTGGTGCGAACTGGTTGCAGAGTGGTGCGAACTGGTTGCAGAGTGGTGCGAACCAGTTGCGAAGTGGTGCAAACGGGCTGCGGAGTGGTGTCAACTGGTTGCGGAGTGGTGCGAACTGGTTGCGGGGTGGTCAAACTGGTTGCGGAGGGGTGCTAACTGGTTGGGGAGTGGTTCGTACTGGTTTCGGAGTGCTGCGAACTGGTTGCGGAGTGGTGCGTACTGGCTGCGGAGTGGTGTGAACTTGTTGCGTAGTGGTGTGAGCTGGTTGCGGAGTGGTTCGAACTGGTTGCGGAGTGGTGCGAACTGGTTGCGGAGTACTGCGAACTGGTTGGGGAGTGGTGTGAACTGGTTGCCGAGTGGTGCAAATTTTGCGGAGTGGTGCGAACTGGTCGCGGAGTGGTGCGAACTGGTCGCGGAGTGGTGCGAACTGGTCGCAGAGTGCTTCGAACTGGTTGCAGAGTGGTGCATTCGGGTTATGGAGTGGTGCGATCGGGTTGTGAAGGGGTGCGAACTGGTTGTAGAGTGCTGCGAACTGGTTGCGCAGTGGTGTTAACTGGTTCCAGATTGGTGGGAATTGGATGCGGAGTGGTGCGAACTGGTTGCCGAGTGGTGCGAAGTTGTTGCGGTGTGGTGCAAACTGGTTGCGGAGTGGTGCGAACTGGTCCCGGAGTGGTGCAAACTGGTTGCGAAGTGGTGAACTGGTTGCGGAGTGGTGCCAACTGGTTGCAGAGTGGTGCGAAGTGGTTGCGGAGGCGTGCAAACGGGTTGCCGATTGGTGCGAACTGGTTGCGGAATGGTGCGAACTGGTTGCCGAGTGCTGCAAACTGGTTGCGGAGTGGTGCGAAGTGGTTGCAGAGTGGTGCAAACTGGTTGCAGAGTGGTGCGAAGTGGTTGCGGAGGCGTGCAAACGGGTTGCCGATTGGTGCGAACTGGTTGCGGAATGGTGCGAACTGGTTGCCGAGTGCTGCAAACTGGTTGCGGAGTGGTGCGAAGTGGTTGCAGAGTGGTGCAAACTGGTTGCAGAGTGGTGCGAAGTGGTTGCGGAGGCGTGCAAACGGGTTGCCGATTGGTGCGAACTGGTTGCGGAATGGTGCGAACTGGTTGCCGAGTGCTGCAAACTGGTTGCGGAGTGGTGCGAAGTGGTTGCAGAGTGGTGCAAACTGGTTGCAGAGTGGTGCGAAGTGGTTGCGGAGGCGTGCAAACGGGTTGCCGATTGGTGCGAACTGGTTGCGGAATGGTGCGAACTGGTTGCCGAGTGCTGCAAACTGGTTGCGGAGTGGTGCGAAGTGGTTGCAGAGTGGTGCAAACTGGTTGCAGAGTGGTGCGAAGTGGTTGCGGAGGCGTGCAAACGGGTTGCCGATTGGTGCGAACTGGTTGCGGAATGGTGCGAACTGGTTGCCGAGTGCTGCAAACTGGTTGCGGAGTGGTGCGAAGTGGTTGCAGAGTGGTGCAAACTGGTTGCAGAGTGGTGCGAAGTGGTTGCGGAGGCGTGCAAACGGGTTGCCGATTGGTGCGAACTGGTTGCGGAATGGTGCGAACTGGTTGCCGAGTGCTGCAAACTGGTTGCGGAGTGGTGCGAAGTGGTTGCAGAGTGGTGCAAACTGGTTGCAGAGTGGTGCGAAGTGGTTGCGGAGGCGTGCAAACGGGTTGCCGATTGGTGCGAACTGGTTGCGGAATGGTGCGAACTGGTTGCCGAGTGCTGCAAACTGGTTGCGGAGTGGTGCGAAGTGGTTGCAGAGTGGTGCAAACTGGTTGCAGAGTGGTGCGAAGTGGTTGCGGAGGCGTGCAAACGGGTTGCCGATTGGTGCGAACTGGTTGCGGAATGGTGCGAACTGGTTGCCGAGTGCTGCAAACTGGTTGCGGAGTGGTGCGAAGTGGTTGCAGAGTGGTGCAAACTGGTTGCAGAGTGGTGCGAAGTGGTTGCGGAGGCGTGCAAACGGGTTGCCGATTGGTGCGAACTGGTTGCGGAATGGTGCGAACTGGTTGCCGAGTGCTGCAAACTGGTTGCGGAGTGGTGCGAAGTGGTTGCAGAGTGGTGCAAACTGGTTGCAGAGTGGTGCGAAGTGGTTGCGGAGGCGTGCAAACGGGTTGCCGATTGGTGCGAACTGGTTGCGGAATGGTGCGAACTGGTTGCCGAGTGCTGCAAACTGGTTGCGGAGTGGTGCGAAGTGGTTGCAGAGTGGTGCAAACTGGTTGCAGAGTGGTGCGAAGTGGTTGCGGAGGCGTGCAAACGGGTTGCCGATTGGTGCGAACTGGTTGCGGAATGGTGCGAACTGGTTGCCGAGTGCTGCAAACTGGTTGCGGAGTGGTGCGAAGTGGTTGCAGAGTGGTGCAAACTGGTTGCAGAGTGGTGCGAAGTGGTTGCGGAGGCGTGCAAACGGGTTGCCGATTGGTGCGAACTGGTTGCGGAATGGTGCGAACTGGTTGCCGAGTGCTGCAAACTGGTTGCGGAGTGGTGCGAAGTGGTTGCAGAGTGGTGCAAACTGGTTGCAGAGTGGTGCGAAGTGGTTGCGGAGGCGTGCAAACGGGTTGCCGATTGGTGCGAACTGGTTGCGGAATGGTGCGAACTGGTTGCCGAGTGCTGCAAACTGGTTGCGGAGTGGTGCGAAGTGGTTGCAGAGTGGTGCAAACTGGTTGCAGAGTGGTGCGAAGTGGTTGCGGAGGCGTGCAAACGGGTTGCCGATTGGTGCGAACTGGTTGCGGAATGGTGCGAACTGGTTGCCGAGTGCTGCAAACTGGTTGCGGAGTGGTGCGAAGTGGTTGCAGAGTGGTGCAAACTGGTTGCAGAGTGGTGCGAAGTGGTTGCGGAGGCGTGCAAACGGGTTGCCGATTGGTGCGAACTGGTTGCGGAATGGTGCGAACTGGTTGCCGAGTGCTGCAAACTGGTTGCGGAGTGGTGCGAAGTGGTTGCAGAGTGGTGCAAACTGGTTGCAGAGTGGTGCGAAGTGGTTGCGGAGGCGTGCAAACGGGTTGCCGATTGGTGCGAACTGGTTGCGGAATGGTGCGAACTGGTTGCCGAGTGCTGCAAACTGGTTGCGGAGTGGTGCGAAGTGGTTGCAGAGTGGTGCAAACTGGTTGCAGAGTGGTGCGAAGTGGTTGCGGAGGCGTGCAAACGGGTTGCCGATTGGTGCGAACTGGTTGCGGAATGGTGCGAACTGGTTGCCGAGTGCTGCAAACTGGTTGCGGAGTGGTGCGAAGTGGTTGCAGAGTGGTGCAAACTGGTTGCAGAGTGGTGCGAAGTGGTTGCGGAGGCGTGCAAACGGGTTGCCGATTGGTGCGAACTGGTTGCGGAATGGTGCGAACTGGTTGCCGAGTGCTGCAAACTGGTTGCGGAGTGGTGCGAAGTGGTTGCAGAGTGGTGCAAACTGGTTGCAGAGTGGTGCGAAGTGGTTGCGGAGGCGTGCAAACGGGTTGCCGATTGGTGCGAACTGGTTGCGGAATGGTGCGAACTGGTTGCCGAGTGCTGCAAACTGGTTGCGGAGTGGTGCGAAGTGGTTGCAGAGTGGTGCAAACTGGTTGCAGAGTGGTGCGAAGTGGTTGCGGAGGCGTGCAAACGGGTTGCCGATTGGTGCGAACTGGTTGCGGAATGGTGCGAACTGGTTGCCGAGTGCTGCAAACTGGTTGCGGAGTGGTGCGAAGTGGTTGCAGAGTGGTGCAAACTGGTTGCAGAGTGGTGCGAAGTGGTTGCGGAGGCGTGCAAACGGGTTGCCGATTGGTGCGAACTGGTTGCGGAATGGTGCGAACTGGTTGCCGAGTGCTGCAAACTGGTTGCGGAGTGGTGCGAAGTGGTTGCGGAGTGGTGCGAACTGGTTGCCGAGTGGTGCGAACTGGTTGCGGAGTGGTGCAAACTGGTTGCGGATTGGTGCAAACTGGTTGCAGAGTGGTGCGAAGTGGTTGCGGAGTCGTGCAAACGGGTTGCCGATTGGTGCGAACTGGTTGCGGAGTGGTGCGAACTGGCTGCGGAGTGGTGGGAATTTGTTGCTGAGTGGTGCAAACAGGTTGCGGAGTGGCGCAAACTGCTTACGGAGTGTTGCAAACTGGTTGCGGAGTGGTGCAAACTGGTTGCGGAGTGGTGCCAACTGGTTGTGGACTGGTGCGAACTGGTTGCAGAGGGGTGCGAACTGGTTGCGGATTGGTGCGAACTGGTTGCAGAGTGGTGCGAACTGGTTGTGGCTTGGTGCGAACTGGTTGTGGCGTGGTGCGAACTGGTTGCAAAGTGGTGCGATCTGGTCGCGGAGTGGTGAGAACTGGTTGCAGAGAGGTGTGAACTGGTTGCGGAGTGGAATGAACTGGTTGCCGGGTGGTAGAAACTGGTTGCGGAGTGGTGTGAACGGGTTGCAGAGTGCTGCGAACTAGTTGCGGAGTGGTGCGAGCTGGTTGCGGAGTGGTGGAAACTGGTTGCGGAGTGGTGGGAAATGGTTGCGGAGTGATGCGAACTGGTTGCAGAGTGGTGCGAACTGGTTGCCGAGTGGTGCGAACTGGTCTCGGAGTGGTGCGCACTGGTTGCGGAGTGGTGTGAACTGAGTGTGGAGTGATGCGAACTGGTTGGGGAGTTGTGCAAACTGGTTGCGGAGTGGTGCGAACGGGTTGCGGAGTGGTGCGAACTAGTTGCGGAGTGGCGCGAGCTGGTTGCGGAGTGGTGGAAACTGGTTGCGGAGTGGTGGGAACTGGTTGCGGCGTGGTGCGAACTGGTTGCGGAGTGGTGCGCAAAAGTTGCGGAGTGGCGCGAACTGGTTGCGGAGTGGTGCAAACTGGTTGCAAAGTGGTGCGAACTGGTCGCGGAGTGGTGCGAACTGGTTGCGGAGCGGTGCGAACTGGTTGCGGAGTGGGCGAACTGGGTGCGGAGTGGTGCAAACTGGTTGTGGAGTGGTACGAACTGGTTGCAGAGAGGTGCGAACTGGTTGCGGAGTGGTGCAAACTGGTTGCAAAGTGGTGCGAACTGGTCGCGGAGTGGTGCGAACTGGTTGCGGAGCGGTGCGAACTGGTTGCGGAGTGGGCGAACTGGGTGCGGAGTGGTGCAAACTGGTTGTGGAGTGGTACGAACTGGTTGCAGAGAGGTGCGAACTGGTTGCGGAGTGGTGCAAACTGGTTGCAAAGTGGTGCGAACTGGTCGCGGAGTGGTGCGAACTGGTTGCGGAGCGGTGCGAACTGGTTGCGGAGTGGGCGAACTGGGTGCGGAGTGGTGCAAACTGGTTGTGGAGTGGTACGAACTGGTTGCAGAGAGGTGCGAACTGGTTGCGGAGTGGTGCAAACTGGTTGCAAAGTGGTGCGAACTGGTCGCGGAGTGGTGCGAACTGGTTGCGGAGCGGTGCGAACTGGTTGCGGAGTGGGCGAACTGGGTGCGGAGTGGTGCAAACTGGTTGTGGAGTGGTACGAACTGGTTGCAGAGAGGTGCGAACTGGTTGCGGAGTGGTGCAAACTGGTTGCAAAGTGGTGCGAACTGGTCGCGGAGTGGTGCGAACTGGTTGCGGAGCGGTGCGAACTGGTTGCGGAGTGGGCGAACTGGGTGCGGAGTGGTGCAAACTGGTTGTGGAGTGGTACGAACTGGTTGCAGAGAGGTGCGAACTGGTTGCGGAGTGGTGCAAACTGGTTGCAAAGTGGTGCGAACTGGTCGCGGAGTGGTGCGAACTGGTTGCGGAGCGGTGCGAACTGGTTGCGGAGTGGGCGAACTGGGTGCGGAGTGGTGCAAACTGGTTGTGGAGTGGTACGAACTGGTTGCAGAGAGGTGCGAACTGGTTGCGGAGTGGTGCAAACTGGTTGCAAAGTGGTGCGAACTGGTCGCGGAGTGGTGCGAACTGGTTGCGGAGCGGTGCGAACTGGTTGCGGAGTGGGCGAACTGGGTGCGGAGTGGTGCAAACTGGTTGTGGAGTGGTACGAACTGGTTGCAGAGAGGTGCGAACTGGTTGCGGAGTGGTGCAAACTGGTTGCAAAGTGGTGCGAACTGGTCGCGGAGTGGTGCGAACTGGTTGCGGAGCGGTGCGAACTGGTTGCGGAGTGGGCGAACTGGGTGCGGAGTGGTGCAAACTGGTTGTGGAGTGGTACGAACTGGTTGCAGAGAGGTGCGAACTGGTTGCGGAGTGGTGCAAACTGGTTGCAAAGTGGTGCGAACTGGTCGCGGAGTGGTGCGAACTGGTTGCGGAGCGGTGCGAACTGGTTGCGGAGTGGGCGAACTGGGTGCGGAGTGGTGCAAACTGGTTGTGGAGTGGTGCGAACTGGTTGCGGAGTGCTGCGAACTGGTTGCGGAGTGGTGCGAACTGGTTGCGGACTGGTGCGAACTGGTTGCGGAGTAGTGCAAACTGGTTGCGGAGTGGTGCGAACTGGTTGGGAGTGGTGCGAACTGGTTGCGGAGTGGTGCGAAATGGTTGCGGAGTGGTGTGAACTGGTTGCGGAGTGGTGCAAACTGGTTGGGAAGTGGTGCAAACTGGTTGCGGAGTGGTGCAAACTGTTTGCAGGGTTGTGCAAACTGGTTGCAGAGTGGTGTGCACTGGTTGCGGAGTGCGAACTGGGTGCAGAGTGTTGCAAACTGGTTCCTGAGTGGTGCGAACTGTTTGCGGAGTGGTACGAACTTGTTGCGGAGTGCTGCGAACTGGTTGAGGAGTGGTACAAACTGGTTGCGGAGTGGTGCGAACTGGTTGTGGAGTGGTGCGAACTGGTTGCGGAGTGGTGCGAACAGGTTGCGGAGTGGTGCAAACTTGTTGCGGAGTGGTGAAACGGTTGCGGAGTTGTCCAAACTGGGTGCGGAGTGGTGCAAACTGGTTGCAGAGTGGTGCGAACTGGCTGCGGAGTGGTGCGAACTGGTTGCGGAGTGGTGCCAACTGGTTGCGGAGTGGTGCGAACTGGTTGCGGGGTGGTGCGAACTGGTTGCGGAGTGGTGCGAACCGGTTGCGGAGTGGTGCGAACTGGTTGCGGAGTGATGCGAACTGGTTGCGGAGTGGTGCAAACTGGTTACGGAGTGGTGCGAACTGGGTGTGGAGTGGTGCAAACCGGTTGTGGAGTGGTGTGAACTGGTTGCGGAGTAGTGCAAACTGGTCGGGGAGTGGTGTGAACTGGTTGCGGAGTGGTGCGAACGGGTTGCGGAGTGGTGCGAACTGGTTGCGGAGTGATGCGAACTGGTTGCGGAGTGGTGCAAACTGGTTACGGAGTGGTGCGAACTGGGTGTGGAGTGGTGCAAACCGGTTGTGGAGTGGTGTGAACTGGTTGCGGAGTAGTGCAAACTGGTCGGGGAGTGGTGTGAACTGGTTGCGGAGTGGTGCGAACGGGTTGCGGAGTGGTGCGAACTGGTTGCGGAGTGATGCGAACTGGTTGCGGAGTGGTGCAAACTGGTTACGGAGTGGTGCGAACTGGGTGTGGAGTGGTGCAAACCGGTTGTGGAGTGGTGTGAACTGGTTGCGGAGTAGTGCAAACTGGTCGGGGAGTGGTGTGAACTGGTTGCGGAGTGGTGCGAACGGGTTGCGGAGTGGTGCGAACTGGTTGCGGAGTGATGCGAACTGGTTGCGGAGTGGTGCAAACTGGTTACGGAGTGGTGCGAACTGGGTGTGGAGTGGTGCAAACCGGTTGTGGAGTGGTGTGAACTGGTTGCGGAGTAGTGCAAACTGGTCGGGGAGTGGTGTGAACTGGTTGCGGAGTGGTGCGAACGGGTTGCGGAGTGGTGCGAACTGGTTGCGGAGTGATGCGAACTGGTTGCGGAGTGGTGCAAACTGGTTACGGAGTGGTGCGAACTGGGTGTGGAGTGGTGCAAACCGGTTGTGGAGTGGTGTGAACTGGTTGCGGAGTAGTGCAAACTGGTCGGGGAGTGGTGTGAACTGGTTGCGGAGTGGTGCGAACGGGTTGCGGAGTGGTGCGAACTGGTTGCGGAGTGATGCGAACTGGTTGCGGAGTGGTGCAAACTGGTTACGGAGTGGTGCGAACTGGGTGTGGAGTGGTGCAAACCGGTTGTGGAGTGGTGTGAACTGGTTGCGGAGTAGTGCAAACTGGTCGGGGAGTGGTGTGAACTGGTTGCGGAGTGGTGCGAACGGGTTGCGGAGTGGTGCGAACTGGTTGCGGAGTGATGCGAACTGGTTGCGGAGTGGTGCAAACTGGTTACGGAGTGGTGCGAACTGGGTGTGGAGTGGTGCAAACCGGTTGTGGAGTGGTGTGAACTGGTTGCGGAGTAGTGCAAACTGGTCGGGGAGTGGTGTGAACTGGTTGCGGAGTGGTGCGAACGGGTTGCGGAGTGGTGCGAACTGGTTGCGGAGTGATGCGAACTGGTTGCGGAGTGGTGCAAACTGGTTACGGAGTGGTGCGAACTGGGTGTGGAGTGGTGCAAACCGGTTGTGGAGTGGTGTGAACTGGTTGCGGAGTAGTGCAAACTGGTCGGGGAGTGGTGTGAACTGGTTGCGGAGTGGTGCGAACTGGTTGTGGAGTGGTGCGAACTGGTTGCGGAGTGGTGCGAACTGGTTGCGGAGTGGTGCGAACTGGTTGCGGAGTGGTGCGAACTGGTTGTGGAGTGGTGCGCACTGGTTGCGGAGTGGTGCAAACTGGGTGCGGAGTGGTGCGAACTGGTTGTGGAGTGGTGCAAAATGGTTGTGGAGTGGTGCGAACTGGTTGTAGAGTGGTGCAAAATGGTTGTGGAGTGGTGCGAACTGGTTGTGGAGTGGTGCGAACTGGTTGCGGAGTGGTGCAAACTGGTTGCTGAGTGGTGCGAACTGGTTGCGGAGTGGTGCAAACTGGTTGCGAAGTGGTGCGAACTGGTTGCAGAGTGGTACAAACTGGTTGCGGAGTGGTGCAAACTGGTTGCGGAGTGGTGGGAACTGGTTGCCAAGTGGTGCGAATGGGTTGCGGAGTGGTGCGAACTGGTTGCGGAGTGGTGAGAACGTGTTGAGGAATGGTGCGAACTGGTTGCGGAGTGGTGCGAACTGGTTGCGGAGTGGTACCAACTGGTTGCCGATTGGTGCGAACTGGTTGCGGAGTGGTGCGAACTGGTTGCCGAGTTGTGAACTGGTTGCAGAGCTGTCCAAACTGGGTGCGGAGAGGTGCGAACGGGTTGCATAGTGGTGCGAACTGGTTGCGGAGTGGTGCGAACTGGTTGCCGAGTTGTGAACTGGTTGCAGAGCTGTCCAAACTGGGTGCGGAGAGGTGCGAACGGGTTGCATAGTGGTGCGAACTGGTTGCGGATTGGTACGAACTTGTTGCGGAGTGGTGCGAACTGGTTGCAGAGTGGTGTGAACTGGTTGCAGAGTGGTGCAAACTGGTTGCGGAGTGGTGCAAACTGGTTGTGGAGTGGTGCGAACTGGTTACCGAGTGGTGCAAACTGGTAGCGGAGTGGTTCAAACTGGTTGCGGATTGCTGCGAACTGGTTGCGGAGTGGTGTCAACTGGTTGCCTAGTGGTGCAAAGTGCATGCAGAGTGGTGCAAATCGGTTGCGGAGTGGTGCAAACCGGTTGCGGAGTGGTGCAAACTGTTTGCCGAGTGCTGCGAACTGGATGCAGAGTGGTACAAACTGGTTGCAGAATGGTGCGCACTGGTTGCAGAGTGCAAACTGGGTGCGGAGTGGTGCAAACTGGTTCTTGAGTGGTGCGAACTGGTTGCGGAGTGGTACGAACTGGTTGCGTAGTGGTGCAAACTGGTTGCGGAGTGGT
>SZWC01006444.1:29314-39904 GCA_023375785.1 Penium margaritaceum
ACAAGGACACATATACATCTTCACAATGTGCACTGGTCGTGGTGTCCAATCCTTCCACTTCATGATGATATATGTCACACCTGCTCCAGCCAGGAATGAAGAAAAACAATCCATGGCTGTCTGTGTGGATGTGAAAGGTAATTCAGTGAAGACAAGATGGAGTGAAGAGAATGAACCATAGGACAATGCCTGCCCTTTATACAACGTTTTTGCAAGACAGAGTACATGAATTTGTACTGCTGAATTCCATGTTACACCAATTGCATTCACTGAATTCTTTGCATTCACATAACCCTGGGTTTAACGATTGTTCACACCACAACATGAATGGCCTGTAAAACTTATTTCATAACTCGCCACAACTGTATGGCGTTCTGCTATGTATGAGACTCACCCTACCCCAAAAGCACTACAGCCTCACTACAGCTACCCCTGCAACAGTCAGCCGTGACACACGACTGCTACTGTGGCAACCCTTGTAGTCCCAGAGGTGGTGGTAAGGAACCAAAGTCCTCCATCACACGTGCTCCCACCTTCTTCCTCCATGGTGTGACCTGCACCAGACACATGGCAACTTTATACAATGAATGACAAAATTTGCACTAGTGATAAGTGGACAGCAGGAAACACCACATGAACATGAAGGGGCAAACTTACACTTCAAAACACTTCGTGGTCGTCATCCCACTCCTCTGCGCACTCCTCCCAACTATCCATGACGCAGGCCTATTCTTGTTCACGGACTGTTCTGGCCTCCCACTCCCTTTGCTGCTCAGGGTCAGTGTATTCGTCGCCGTCCTCGGCCTCCCCCTCATCTGAGTCGCTAAGGACGTGCCGTTCAGGGTCGTACATCTCCTCTTGCGCAGAGTCGTAGCCTGCTGCCTCAGGGTCATACTCATCTTCGTCAGTTGCGGCACCTGCAACTCCTGATGCCCTTGTTGTTGCTGCAAGCACCGCAGATGCCGCAGCAGCAACTCTGTTTGTAGTTTCAGTGGTCCTCGTGCGCCCCGCCTGCCCCGCCCATCCCCAGCCTGGGCCAATGCCCAGCACACTAGTCCCTACACTGTCGTCGGAAAGTAGGACAATAGTTTTTGCTGCAGTCCCTGCTCGTCGTGCTCCAACTGGGGTGGTGTGGGGGGCACCAATGCCGTCAGCCGCAACAGCAGCTGCCGCTACTCCACCTTCGGTTTCCCCTTGGGTCTCCGCAGGAGGCCACCTACCGGCATTCGCCTCTGCCCTGACGGCATCGTCCGCGCGCTGTAGTCGGCGTTTGAGAGCATTGGCCGCAGCCTCAGCAGTTGGAGGCACAGCTGCCTCGTTCGTGCACTTCTTCTTAGTGTGTCCCTTGTGTCCGCAACGCGGGCAGATGCAGTTTTTCCGCCGCTTGTCCTCGCGGTCCCACTGTGCACTCTTCGGCCGTCTTGCTCCACGTTTAGGTCCTGGCTGCTGCCATAGCACACCATCCGGGACTTTGAGGGAAGCAGGGTTCACGCCTGCCATGGGGAAGTTGTATGTTCGTCTGTATGCCATGTGTGTGAGTCCCACGTCGCACAATGCCTCGACTTGCTCCCCACGGCCGATGACAAAAGCGCACGCATGCACACATGGATGTCCCCACTCCTTCCAGGCACCGCATGTGCACGTGCGGTCCTGCACGTTCACGGTACGGGTTCTGTTGCTCGGCCCCGTCACGCTACAACTCTGGGGCCCTTCCTCCATGACGTCGTACGTGTGCGCCAGGACACTGCTGTTGAGAAGGCGCTTAGCCAGTGTTGGCGCGAGTTGACCTTCACATGACTTGCTGGACCGGCGTCTGTCTGCAAGCAAGCGCTGGACCCAACTGTACAGAGACACAAAGCAGTAGAAGGGCAACAATTTTTTGCACTCAACGATGCGGGCGTTCAACGACTCCGCCGCGTTGGACGTAGTGTGTCCACCACGGCCGTGAGGATAGTACAGCCTCGCCCAGTGCTCCCTCAGAATGCCGCCCACGCCGTCTGCTCCGAGGAGGTAAACAGTAGCGTGTGAGTTGACGGAACGCAGCTGTTCTTCGCACCTGGTCCATTCTGCGGGTGTCAGCGCATGTGCCAGCCGCCAAAACCAGTACCCAGCCTACTTCCCGAACTTCTGCCTTACGTTCTGTCGCAAGTGGTAGCAGCAATAGGTGTGATGAGCCCCAGGCAGCTCCTTCTCCACAGCAGTCAACAAACCTTTATCACGGTCAGATATGACGACCGTTCCCTTCTCCGCAGTCGTTGGATACGCGATAGCGAGATGCTCCAAAAACCATGACCAGTTCTCCTCATTCTCCCCCTGCACCATGGCCCACGCCATCGGCACAGCGTTGTCGTTGGCGCAAAAAAACTGGCATATGAGGAGCACCTGTTTGTGGCCATTCTTCAGGTGCGTCCCGTCCATGGTGAGGATCCGACGTGCGTGCTGGAACCCCAGGACTGTGGCACCCGGGGCGACGAACGCCCTGAGGAAGACGCCTTCGTTCGTGGCCTCGGCGAGTGCATGGGTGTTCTTGTCCACACGCTTCAGCTACATCCACGAAAAGACATCTGTTTGGTATGTGGCGGAAGAAGTGTACGAAATCGACTGAGTGAAGAACACAACATGACGTACCGCTTCACAGTACACTGGAAACAGACTCCATGATAGTGCTTTGGGGCCGATGAGGTTCTCCTGCGCCTTAGCCTTCGTCCGGTACATCGTGCTCTTGTCCACAGCTTTTCCAGTGGCTTTCCTCACCACAGCGGCCAACGTCTTCACATCAGCAGTAGGGTTCCGCTTCAGCGTGGATTTGATATGCCGCGCCACCCAGTTTACAGTCTTTGCCAGGTCACCGCGACCAACTCCAGGGACACACTTGTGTCCATCGACAAACTCGTCCACCACGACACCGGCGCCATCTGGGGCCACATGCGCACGAAGTAGCCACGGGCAATCTTTCTCCTTGAATTATCCACACCGTGCAGTAAACCGCGTCTTCTCGCTGCGCACCCACAAATAGTCATTCGATTAGTGATGGCGTAGTCATCCACTACTACGCGTGCCTCCGCCGTATCCTGGAACGACATCCCAGGGGGGAAAGTAGGCTGCGCCTTGCTGCGCTTTGCGGCGTGACGACACGCCTCATCGTCCGACGACACTGCACCACCGACAAGGACATGGCAAGAGTGAAGGGACAGATGGATGACCATGAGTTGGGCACAGACGGGGAATATCGGACGCAATTCTTACCATCAACATGAATCGGGCGAGAGAGCCTGAGTGTGTCTCTTGCTTGTTCCGGCGAAATGAGGAGCACCTGAGCACGCTGCTCATGCTCGAAGTGCTCGTCGTACACGAGGTTTCGGGTGGATGGGGTTTGGGGGACGAGACCTGGCTCGTTGAGCTGCAGGCGTGAGAGACCACAAGGTTGAGAAACCGCAGTAGCGTCTCTTGACCTATGCCTACGGGACGCAGCCCAATGCAACTGGGCAGCCATCTTGGGTGACCTGGGTACACTACATGTAAAATTGAAAGTAAATACACAAGATATTCAGACTCACCGGGCTCTGTGACGTCCTCCAGTGCTTCCATGGCGCACGGCAGCTGAGCGTGGTGGCTGTGTGACAAGCATTTCGGGGCCTTGGGCCCGACTGTCGAGAGCGCTCGTGAGTAGGCTCCAATGCGTGAGCACCGGACATCGTGGACACGACGGTGGACCTCGATGCACTCCACGGCCCTCATTGAAGCGACGTCTGCATGCATGCGGAAATAGACATCGTGGCACGGCTTCGCGGGGTTTGACCGTCCGTATATGCCCGTGGACCGACTCGGTGTGCCTCATTGCATTGCCTCGAGACGGTGCATGGAACGTCGACAAAACGACGACTTCTGCGAGTTCACCGGCTGGCGATTGCAGACAGCGACGGCCAGCTGGCTGACTAGGCGACTTCCCCCAACCTGTTGTAAGTGCCGATAGGAAGGATGCATTCTGTCAATGAACAATCGGTCCCTGCTGAATACCAGGTACACGCAGAGGAAGTCCGGCGTCTTTCCTTTGTAAAAATGCAATCCCCCCATTTACCTGAGGCCGTTCAGGGGGGTCGCTGACATTTTACACCAGACACCCGACACTATTGGACGGTCTCAGTTTTCAGCAATGATAACGCGATGATCCGTAGCCGAGTGTTTACGAACAACGAACTGAAAGGTTTTGCAGATTTTCGACATATTACTTTTAACGTAAAAATAAATACCCAATGTCCACCACTTTAAAAAAACGACGCCATACCGGTATGGCGTGGAAAAAAAACCGGTGTGGACATGGCGCTGTAATCAACGCGAACACTGGATATGGGGTTCTTTATATTTAACTATATGGATATGGGGGATGTAAAATTTCGCACTTGGATATGGGGTGGTCAGCCCTTCGGGAATGTGGATATTAAAGCTATTTCGCCCTTGTTTTCAATATGCTTTAGGAATGGAATATGTAGCTTCTTGAGTATGGAAAGAGTAGGTGGATGGATGGGGCTCAGTTTTTGCGGAAAAGGGCAGATTTTTCTTTTTCTGGCAATGTTGGATGGATGATTTTGTTCCGAGGGAGGGGGGAATGAGGGTCAAATGATTCAAATCATGGGAAGGTCGGGATTTTCACCCTTTTAAAATCATTAGATCGGTTTCGGCTTAATGTTCCGCCTTTCCAACTGTTCCACACGTGACTGGCTGCTGCCACACGAATAACGACTGCTTGTTTAGGAAAGAGTGCCTCGGCTGCGTCAGCTGGAGGTTCATGTTGATCCGCTCATGACAGATGACACGTGACAGCGTCATGCAGACGCGATTAGAAGTGGAAGCACGTGGTGCTTCGTTGGATGGAGGTAGGTCAATTGATATTTTCGTCACTGCAACCGAAAGACCACTTGGTTGGAAAGCATGAGTTTTGTGACCTTTCGAGTTCGACGACGCTTTTTCCTAGTTCGACATATGGAGGCTTATGTCATAAACCACGCGGACTTCTCGGCATGAACTTACAAGTTGTGCAAAAGTGATTTGTAATGTTGCGTCTGACGATGCGGATGTTACCGCATGTCTACTCCGATGATGGGTCTCGTAGAGGAAGACGAAAAGATTTGGGCCGCGGCTGGATGGGCATGAAAAACTGTATTATCCATCCTCCCCCGTGACATGATGTCACCCTCATATTGTAGTAGCTTTTCTCATCGGATGTGGGACAGAAAATTTAGTTTGCTTCCAACCATGGTGACATTTTACGAACAGAGTCAAAACTGAACACGAAGTGAAAAGGCGGGTGAATAAAACGTTATCACATGCCTATCCAGCCGCGGCCTTGGATCTTAAAACAATTCCCGGCCGGCATGTCAATTATCGAGGCGAGACATGTACCGACCACGGTCAAACCCAACGTACGTATTGCCCAAATAGTTTTGTCCCAAGTTATAGTAGTCACAAACACCTCATGAAAATGATGGAAACCGGTCCATCCAACTTATGGTCGCGTTTGGAGACAACTTTTTATTACTTGGCCGCTGGTAGCAGCTTTGGATCGCAAACCATAACAGGCGTGGTGGCAAATCCCTACTGACCTTCTTCGTTCTCCGGCGAGCCAATGGCGGGCAGGCCTCACATGCAAGCTGTGCTGTCTTTTGGTTGGGCGGACTTGGCTCTTTTCCTCCTCCTCACTTCTCACAGGCTGCTGCTGAGCCGTTTGACTCCGGCTCGTGCGACTTTGTCGCCTTGGCAGCAGCCCCTACGCCCGCGAAGCTGATCGCTGTAATAAAGTGGCGCCATGTCTCACAAAGATGTCATGGAGCTCATGTTTTCGCACCTGAGCTCACCTGCAGTGTCTGTCCACGTGTTTGTGAAAAACGTCATTGTAGCCCACACCCCTGTGCGCGGCTTTCCCGCCTTGCCAAGCTCTGCTGACATGAACCTCCTCGACCTCCCGACTCTCCCGGCCTCTGGCCGCCTCCCATCGATCGCCCAATCAGCTACTCTGACTGCTCTTCCGTGGGCCGGATCTGTGCGGCACCTACCATCCACAGTCAGTCCCAGACGCAAGAGCCACTTTTCCCGCACCTGGCATTCCACCTCGCCCTCCCCAAGGGCATCAGCTTATGCTGAAGCCGAGACGGCCGAATCGTCGTCGTCGTCGTCTGTGCACAGCCTCGCGGACTATGACCGCACAGCTGCGACGCTGTACGACCTTCTTGGCATCTCCCGAACAGGCACCCAGGCGGAGATCAAGGGCGCATACCGCCAACTAGCCAGGCGCTACCATCCCGACACCAACCGGCCAGGCTCGACTCCCGGCGGTCTAACCGTCGAAGAATGCACCAGGCGCTTCATAGAGGTTCAGGAGGCGTACGAAATCCTCAGCGACCCCCAACGACGGGCTATGTACGACTTTGAGATGATGCACGGACGGGGACATGCATGGCGTAACAGGTTGCGTCAGCAGCAGGCGCCAGCCACATGGCGGCAAGGGCGACGAGCGTCGGCCAATGCGGATCCGATATGGCAGAACCCAGAAGAAGAGGTGCGTTACTAAGCAGGACACAGGACAAAGGCACTGTGGCGATAGAACAGTCCCTGAGTCTAGAGCCCCTGCGCTGCTGTTGTGTCGCAGGTGGGCTTCCGTACTGACGTTGCGACCAGTGCAGTGTTCGCTTCCTCGGCCTGAAACTCTGCTATCGTCTCTGCCACAACGTTATGACATGGTGCTGACAGTGGCTCTCCAGCCTCTGCGATCGTTGTTTGATCCTGCTTGGTTCGTTGTCCCGCGTGCCCTTCAACAGTCCTGATACCCATCTTCCGTTGCGCATGAAAGGGCATAGTCACACGAGTTGTTTCTCCCAATCTCAATCACGGTGAAATGGAGATACGTCATCACTAACGTCCTCGATTTTTTCTCCTCGTGCAGTTGGCAGTCAAGGCATCCTGGAAAGCGCAATGGCAGAACCAGATGGACGGGCTGCGGAACCGCGGCAGTGCCAACCCGAAGCCAGGGTCTTGGGCTGCTCGCATGAGGCAACAGCACCAGGAGCGGCAGCACCAGCGGCATGAGCAAGGGGAGACGAGTGATGCATAGGCTGGCCGAAGTCCCAGCATTCGGTCCCACATGTCTGACGACAGTTTGGCCTGGCAGAGAACCACACTGGGAAGCGATGGACCTTGACGCCTCTTGATTGAAGGTCCACCTCCAAGATTCGCCTGCCCCTTCTTCCAGTCTTTTGTGAGCAAGACGGGTTGTTCACTTGCTTTGCAGTGGTTTTTGACTATGATCTCCAACGTGCTGGCCAGGTGAATGACAGCGCAATCGGTGCTGACGACCTACCTGGAGAATGATGCAGCTCTTCCAGCAGTCTCCCTGGAAATCCTGGGCTGGCTGTGTTCTTGCCATCTTGTGGCAATTGCCTGCGTGGCTTTGAGACCTATTCTGGTCCTGGAGCATGCTGTGCATTGTACAGTTTTTGGAAGTTCACATTGCTGCATATGGCAGCAAAATAGAAACATGGAACTGCGGTTTCTTTGTCAAATCTTGAAGGTTCTTGGACAATGAAGTCGGTGCATAGAACATATGTGCTTTTGCATTATGACTTTCCAGCCAGCACTGAGATGATGATACAGTGAAGATGATGTACAAAAGCTTGACAAACTAGACGTCCACAGGAACCTATGGGCAGGAGAAAAGTTGTCTACCATTTAGTATGATGATACAACTGATAGGGGAGTTGTTGAATGTGCATGGGAGGCACTTGGATGTGTGAAGTAGCTGTGCATGTGGTGTACATGTGTAGCGATGACAAGATGAAGACGGATTTCTTGACTTTGATACTGCTTCTGCCTTTGCATAGAAGGTTTGGCAACAACGGCATCGCAATCAGTCCAACAAGTAACCTGAGATGAAGTAGAGAAAATGATGATTCAGGCCATAGAATGAATGCTGAAACTCTCGGAGGGGCATGATGATCCAAATTCCTTGGTGGGTGTCCCCTCCTACTGCTTGTTCCAGGTGTTTCAACTGTTACTCGTAGATTAAGTCGCAAACCACAAACTGGTTGAAAAATGTGGGACAAGTGTATGACAGAGTCAGGAACCAAATGGCATGCAGAATAGTCCATGTGGAGATCCATACTTGAGTTGTCGGTGCTGTCGTACTCCCAAGCACCACACATGCAAAAGAGCCGAAATCTTGGTGCTCAAAGCATGACTGTCCTGGGCACTTAGAGCTGGCAACGATAGACCTCATAGGCACACGAAACCGAGCGAGGAATGCATGATGCAAGAAATGCATGCCGTTTCATCCACGACTCATTAGTGCAGCAAGATGAGACGTAGCTGCTCTGCAAAAACCTCCAATGCGGGGGCTTTGCGCAACACTTGAAAGAAGACAAAACAAGCAGCTATGAGATGGTGGCGAAGGCCAGGCCGAGTAGTTCCTCTGTGTCAGCGAGGTCTGCCCTGGTCATCTCTGGGTATGACGTCGTCGGGATATCGGTGGCTGATGTATGCGTTGGGAACGTAGTGCCCACTTCTGCACTCGCGCAATACATGGTGGTGTGTAGCAGATGGAGTGAAGTGGGCATTCACAGGAGTGGGGGAACAGGGAAAGGGAGGGAGGTGCAGATCAATCTGGATGGGTGACGAGCAGCGTGGCAGGCTGCATGCCCAGGACAACAGGGCATGGCCTTGGTCATCCACAGAGGGGAACAGGGGACGGAAGAGACCGGAAAGAAGGGACATGGATCGCACGTTCAGTCTGCCATGACAAGTTGGAGTGCACACGTACCTGTACCCGAGAAAGTAAAGCCCCAGCTCATTGTTCTGCACAGGGCTCACTTCTGGCGACGGCACGAGGTTCTCCTGAGCCACTGCCAGGGAAAAGACACGAAAGCAAGAGGGGAAAAGGTGAAACAGAAAGAACAAAAATGACCTCCGTGCTTCTTGGATCCAGGCTACTAGGGAGGCGGTCGTGGCAGACTGCTCCTGCCCATTCAAGAGCAACGCAAGTTACCCCATGCCTCCCCCTGCGGCCGCCTTCTCATCCGTCACCCCTGGGCTAGGGGGTCCTGGGAGGCAGCTCTAAAGCTCAAGAGCACTCCTAAAGGAGTGCCCTTGGACACTTGGAGCGTTGCAATGTGAATGGGCTCATGCATGGGCCAATGACACGGTAAAGAGGCTCCAGGTTTATTACCGCGATCCACCATCCATGGTGTGCTTGCCTACATCTGCCGCGAGCATGGCCTTCCGCCCCAAGTCCAGCCCGTGGGCTGGCTTTAGGCAGCAAGGGCAGGTGTGCACGCGGATCTCATCTTGGAGGATAGGGAGCAGGCGACTGTGTGGGTGTTTGCCGTCACGCCACCGCAGTGGACACCCAAGGGGAGACGTCTGCAGAGGTTGGCATGCTCCAGCATGCGTAGGGAAGTGAAGCAGGCCAGACGCCAACGCGGCTCGCTCCATAGACCAGGCTGGACCCTCCGTCCCCTTGCATGGAAACAGACAGGGGCATTGGGCCTCCCACCTGAAACCTCTTCTTTCGTTACTGTGCCTTTTATCTGTGCACCACAGGGAACCACTGTCATTGCGATGCATTCGCCACCAGTGAGCGTTTCTCCACAAGGCATGTTTTGCTCACGGTCGTCCCGGATGGGGTCCTCCAACAAGATCTCCATGGCCCCATGGAGACCCTGTTGGAGGATATTCATGGGGCCATAGCTGCTCCCTAGCTCCGGGGCACCCTTGACCTTTGTCAAGCCCACAGATGCACGGGTGCAGCCCTCTTGGCCGCAAGGCCTGACAGCTGAGAATGTACTGTACTCCGTGGATGCAGCTTGTACCATTTCTTTGTGTGCAGGAGATTCGGATCCTCCCCACCATTGTTGTGAAAAAGCGGTTGCACCTTGCCAAAAACATGCGCAAGTGCTTCATGACACCTCAGACCACTTGGGCAGCTGCATCGGGCTTACCGTAGGTCGAAGGGCTTACCGTAGGTGGACGGGCTTCGTCGGTGGTCCCTCTCATCCACGACGACGTGGTAGAACGGCTGGTGCCTGCCGTGCCTCAGCCGGTCCACCTGCGCCAGGGGGTGCACACGTGCATGTGAGCCGATGAGCCAACGGGGGCTAACCACTCTCAAACAACAGCCATGCATGACTGAGCAAACGTGCTCAAACACTGACTTGGGAAACACACAAATGTCGAGAAACAAAAACATGCACAGCACGCGCGTGCATTCACGAGCAGGAGGAAAATTCCCATGCATGCATCAAGGCAAAGGCGCAACCAGACAGCAAATACATGTTCCCATCCCATCACATCTGCAAACCCAATGGGCAGAGGATAGGGCGTTCCAGAGCAGCCCTTGAAACCGAATCTAAAAAATTCGTGTGCATGGCTGATACCGTTGTCATGTCTTCTTCCTAGTCAGTGGGCAAGATAGGCAGCATGTAAGAGAATGCAGGAATGGTGTGTGAGGATGGACCAGGTCCTGCAGGCGTGAGAACAAACCCTGGCAACAGTTGAAAAGTGCGAGCCATGCAACAACAACAAGCTGTCTGCTGAACCTCTGTACCA
>SZWC01006444.1:52248-65657 GCA_023375785.1 Penium margaritaceum
CTCTCTCTCTCTCTCTCTCTCTCCATCTCCAACTATTCCTTCCTACCTGTGTCCGTTGCACACCCCCTTGCACCAGCACTGGCATGCACATTCGCATTCAATCCACATGTCCATCCGAACCCATCAAGCACGAGCAAAGCACCACACCTGGTCGGGCTTCAGTGTCAGGAAGCGCTTCATGGTGCGCACGCACGAGCGCGTGTGGATGTGGTGCAACGCCTCCCGTGCAAAGTATCGCAACCCTTCTGACAACGGCGCTGCCACCTCCGACACCTCCTCCAGCTTCTGCAATGGCAGTGGCAGGTAGCAGAAACAGGAACAAGGGAGGGAGGAGTAGAAGGAAAGAGGGGGAGAGGGGGGGGGGTGGTTGGGGGCAGGAGGGGAGGTTCAATGATTGAACTGGAGCAGCACTCAGGATTTCGCAATCAGCAGCTTCATGCAAGTTAAAGGATAGAGACAGGGGGAGGCTGGAAGGTGCTGTTCAGGTAGGACCTCATGATCGGCCACCTTCTACTTCTCCTCGCGGCATCCAGAATACGTCCTCCCACCTGGTCAATGAATCTGAAAGGTCACGAAACGCACTCAGCACTGTGCATCCCAGCCAATGGCCAGGCGGCCAGTAGTCGTCTCCAATGGATGGTGGCTGAGCCGTCGGCGGCTTTCGCACCAACTGCCAGCTGCCTCTTGCTTCGCGAAACGTTTCCATCTCCATCCTGCGTCCTACCACCACCACATCCGATCCTCGCGCCCAAATGTCCGAACCTGCCTGCCGGACAACAAAGCACACATGGCATGCTGACTTTTCCCGCTTCCCATACTTCTCAGGTACAACAGCGTGTTTCCGCTGGCGAGTTGCCAGTGACGACAACCTCCAACCAATCAAGTGTCCACCTCAAACCTCCTGCCTGGCATTCACGCGCTCAGTCCACCCCAGCCCTCAATCCGCGCAGGAGTCTGGCAGCCACTCGAGCCTACCTCAGTCACGAGGTTGCCCAGCTTTAGCACTCTGCGCATGCATGCCGACCGCCTCAGGGGCCACGCCATGTCGTCCAGCAGCCGCACCGCCTCCTTCTCCAGCTCTACCCTCCGCCTGAACACCGCCTTCCACCCGCTCCGTGCCGCCAGCTGCCTGTATGCCTGCCACCCTGACAAGATCGCAGCGGGGTCACCGCGCCTTGCATCCCCGGGACTATCCTGGCTGCCTTCACTGCTGGTGGCAGTGCCGGTGCTGGCGGTGCCTGTGCCTTCGCCTCGCCTGCTTTCAGCAGCCCCACCAGCTGCGGGGCCTGCAGGTACCTGGCCCGTGGCATGTGGCGCGGTCTGCCTACTGGCTTCCCCTGCACATCCGCTCTCAACCACTGCAGACGCTTGCTGCTCCGAGGCAGTTGGAAGTGTTGCCGTCTCAGTGCCGTGCCTTGTCGCTTCTCTCTCCCTTCCATCTCCTCCACCGACGCCTCCTGGATCACTCCCACCGGCCGGCCTTAGCGATTCTGCAGTGGAGCTCAATCTGGCCACGGTCTGCGCCAGGGGAGAATCCCACCTACCCACACCTCGAGTGCCATCCTCCTCTTCTTCCTCCTCTTCCTCGTCCTCTTCGTCTGGCTGTGCCCACGATTGTCTACCCTCAGCCCGATCCCTCCGCTCGGACACTCTGCTGCCGACAACCACGCCAGGTTCAAACCCTGCCCTCCACACCACCTCTTGCACTTCTTCCGGACGCTGCTGCTGCTGCTGCTCCTGCTGCTGCCGCCTGACCCTCTGCAGTGGTTCCTGTCCTGCAGCTCCTGCGTGTGGTGCTGGCGGCGGCGGCTGTGTTGGCGACGGCAACGGCACGACGGATGGGTACACGTCCCATGTGCGCCACCGGCGCTCGCACAGCGCCTGCCACAGCAGGTCGTGGCTGGCCACGTCGCGCCACGCCCTGTTCACGGCACTGGCGCGCAGCAGGTCCTGCTCGCCAAGCCTCCCCAGCACCTGCATGCCAAATAATGGGCGGGAAGGGTTGGGCATCCATGCCATCCACTCCTAACATGTTTAAGGGAGACACGTGGAGTGTTCACCTGAAGTCGTTGCGATCGCAAAATAGTGCAGGGCAAGGCAAGGCTCAGCAAGGCAAGGAAAGGCAGGGCGATTTAAAGCAAGGCAAGGCATGGCTCGGCTCAAGGCTCTTGAGTGGAAGGACATGGACTGTCTCTCAAGCATGAGCACAAGATGCAGCAGAGATTCAAGCGGCTCTTCGACCCATGGTGAGCTGCCACGGGTCGCAGAAGGCCACCCGTCACCCACCTGGCACATTATCTCATCTGGCAGTAGCGCTGCTGAATCCCCCTGCTGCAAGCGCGTGGCAGCCATGGCGGCAACGGCAGCATCGAACGGCGAACCCTTCACAGCCGATTCACGCTCCGGCGCGCAAGTGGGGAAGGAGTTGGAAGTGGGGACAGCGCCGCCTGTGGACGTGGCAGGAGGCGGCTCAGTGGTGGCGGTAGCGGCAGCAGCAGTACCATCAGCAGCTGCTGCTGCCGCCGCCGCAGCAGCCGCCGTGGTTGCTGCGGAAGATAGGTGACCCCTGTCAACTACTCTCCACCCGGATTGGTCCGCTGTCAGGGACTCGCAGATCGTCGTCGGTGATGGCAGTGGTGCTGGTGTTTCAGACACTGCTGCTGCTCCTGCCTCACGCTCCAGATCGCTGGATGCAGCCCAGCGTCCGTGCCCACCGCGCATGATCGTGCTCCTCACTGCCAGTGTTCACCGGCAGCCACAGCAGCATCAGCATGTGTGGACGTGGGGATGAGTGACTCGGAGTGAATGTCAGAGACAGACCATCTGAACTCCGCCGAAGAATCTGTCAGCAAAAATCAGACAGGCAGATGCGGCGGGCGGGTGCACTGTGCACGGCAGGAGCAACGACAGCTGGTTTCTTGTCAAGAGCCGTGGTGCGTCCGTGCTGCGACGTGAGGTTCCAAGCAAACAACGGATTCGCGGATGTTCAAATAGTAGGAGATCGCGATGGCGGTGCGAGGTGCTACGGAGCTAGCGCGGAGCCCGCCGTGGCCGACGACAGCCCGTCGCCTTCGCCCTCGAACCCCGCGCAGCCCGTGCGCCAGGGACGCCGCTTCATCCGGCGTGTGAATGCACTGGTGAGCACGCCCGAGACACTCCTTAGATGCGTCGTTCGTCAGATGGTCCTAGATTCAACTTCTGCTGCCCCTGCCCTTCTCTGAAAGGGATGACTGGGTCAACCCACTCGTTGCGCTGGTGGTAGCCTACCACTGGTAGGTGCACGGCGATCAGAAGCTCCACCCCTTCCGCCAACCGCCCCTCGCTCCAGCAATCCGCACCAGGCAGTCTATGCTATTGTCAGGCACATGCTGGAATTCCAACGTGCTGGACACACTGAATTGTCCAGCGGCCCGGGCCCCAGCCAGTCACACCCTGCTTTCCGCTCACACAGCCGAGATCTAGTCGACCAACCGGCCAAACGCAGCCTTGCCTTCCCCAGACAACTAGCGTTCAGCAGCTGATGGCGCAAGATTGGTCCCCCAAGACGCCGATGTTGTTCCGGGAATCCGTACGGAGGCAAATGTTCGCGCTGCTGGAGCACATGCGACGGCTGGTCACGCACTCGGCTCGCTGCTGCTGCTGCTGCTGCTGTTGCCCCGCGCTCGATTCTTTCTTCTCGAGGGGAAATCCAGCGGACTTTTCGAGGATGTGGGAAGTGGGATTCGAAATGCTACAACAGCGTCCGCACAGACAAAAGACGGTGGATGCTCCTCAGTCAGCTCGGAAGTCCGGGACGGAGCAGACCCATGTGCTGAGATCGCGCTGGATGAGGATAGGTGGTGTGGGTGAGCAGCGGCGTCTGCAGGAGCTGGCGCGTGGGGAGCGAGCGAAGCAGCCAGGCCAGGGCCGCGCCGAGATCTCGCACCGCGCGCCGCATCTACGGTGCGCGTCGTCATTGGCCGATGTGATCGCTCGCTCAAACGCGATGTCCGGCCGCTCTGGCGCTCTCAGCTCGCCCATGCTACCGCAGCCGCCATCCTGCGGGTCCCATTTCTCCGACCCACATCCACAGACATGCGTCCATGCCATCACGTCACTTGTTGGGCCTTGGAAGACCATGGTGGATTTTACCATGATGCTTGCCTCAGCAATCAGACGCAAGAGGAAGGCGTCAGGCGACTCCGAATGCAGTCATCGGTTCGTCACTTACCTACGTCCATGCGAACTTAAGCGTGGTGCGCATCCCTCCGAGGGGTAAGGTGAAGGAATTTTTCCTCTCGAACGAAAATCCTCTTCCACATTCTTTTCAGAAGCGGAACTCTCCAAAACCGCTTGCAAACGAAAGCCTCGCTTTACAAATAAAATGTTGAAACAACAGCACCAGTACGCAGTTTACATTCTCCACTTTCCTCATGATCGGTGAATATCTAGGGCCTTAGATTCTGGCCAGATCCGCAAATTGGTTGCGCTCGTCCAAAGCCTCTGCAGGCACGAAAAAGCTGCGATCATAGTACTCGGGATTGGTGCACGACCGACTTGCGTGGCACCGATGGGGAAAGGCCCAAAAGCACATAAGCAATAGTGAAAATCTAGGTGTCGGCCAGATGGCACCATCTCTCGTGCATGCCGATTGCAGCTCTCGGTCCCTATTGGCCACTAGATTGCCCCTCGCTCTCCATCCTGCAGTCCAGGAGTCGGACTGATCTTCTATGCCGGCTAGCTTTCTGTTTCGTTCTCTTCTGAGAGCCGCTGTCAAGACCAACAGCGACTCGGGAAGAACATGCTGCACGTCGTCTCACGTTGCCTTACATGCGATTGCTTTTCCAAAAGGACAATTCCGTACATCATTTACAACAAAATACAGCTGGCTGCCGGCTAGTCGAAAGCGAGATCCAAAAGTGGACAAAATCGAGCGGAACGCTCCCTGTCGCCGCTGTCGCTGTCAAGCTCGCGCATGGTGGTTTCCACGAGAAGTGGTGAAAACACCTGAAAACCAGTGCAAAACCAAGAAGGTTTGACAGCGGCGTTGTGGGTGTCGCTGTCAATGAAGGTAAAAAAGTTAGTGGAATTTTGACACATGTTCCTTCGATGCGATGGACCCGATCGCCGACTTTCCCTCTGACATCGCTTCGAAATCTATATTTGAACAGCAATTTAGGTTTTCAGACCATGGAGAAGCTTCTCGGTTTGCGGGAGCGGGCTTTGAGACGACTGCAAGAATGAATCATTAGGATGCGTTCTCTTCTCCGCAGTGTGCTGTGTTTTGCTCACACGCCAGCTGGTAACTTCGACAATTATTTCTAATAGCCCCTTTGTTTAACCCTTCAGCCAGAAGTTGAAAGCCCGAAAAAAACGGAACCTTGTGGTAGTCCACTATGACGATAGAAGCGCAGGTTTTTTGACAGCGAGGGCGACAATGCTCATAGAAGAGAACGAAATATTCGTCCTGCCAAAATTTAGAGAGAACCGCAGCCGAGCTCCCCAAACATTCAAAGCATCCAACGTCTACCTACTATTTCCCGTTCGAAAACTTCTCGTCAGGTAGAGCAATATCCGACAGCTCCTCTCGCACGCCAAGTCGTACGATGGACAGTCCCACGGAGGGAGTCTTTCAACTGAATTAGTTAGCGCTGGCAGTCCGTCACTAACAGTCCCGACCTCTCAGCAGTCCTCAAAAACCCGTCAAATCTGGCTGTACCATACCCATTAACGAAGAGCATTTTTCGAAGAAAATCCAAACCAGGGTCTCATGTTAACAGGTTTTTGTGTAGACCTTTAGGAGGAATCCGTGGTTCAATAATTTGTTTCCTTTTGTGCTATACACATACACTGGCTGTGGATAAGGTTCTTCATCTGCGACATGAGTGGATACCAGACACGTTACCATTTCACGATGACAAACAGCGATTTGCCCGTTTTCATTGACAAGCGCTTTGTCGGGGCGGCCTACACCACATAGAGCCTTATAAGCTGTATTTCCTCAACACCCCCAAGAATGAACCAGAGTCATCTCGTTTAACGGGTGGCCAGGTCTTAACCTATAGAGGCTGGAAGGCTACCTCCAAACCAGAAGCATCCAGGGAGTTGCACCCAGGTTCATTCTTCCAAGGAAGGATGGATATTAAATTATTCAATCCTATTCATGCAGATATTTATGAAGAACTCAGACATATAGTCTCCATGAGGAGGAGCTGGAAGAGAATCATGGGTCCACAGATGTTAGGCTTAAGATTTCCATAATGATCTTTGCAATTTTCTTTCTTGATGGAATGAAAGAGGTAGGATACACTATGATTAAAATTCAAAGACTTTTATAAATGCTTAGTATTTGTAATTGCAACAAGAAAAGGGCGTTGTTCCCACGATTCGTGCCAATTGAGGTGGATAGGAATGAATGTCATGATCATCCATGTACCATCATATGTTTAGAAGGTGAAATTTCACGTGAATTTCCCTAATTTTTTTTTAATTAAGAGATCGTAAAAGACCAAGGAATATACTGAAGAAGGCCATAAGACCTTAGCCATACAATGAAGCAATGCCTCATGGTTTCTTCCAACTTGTCTTCCTTGAAAGGGGCATACACTCATGCGACCAGGGTTCATGAAACGGGTTCAATTTACAACTAGGATGAAGCGAGATGGGCTTCATGTCATACTTAATTCAACGACGAAGGTTGAATGGAGGTTGTAACTGTTCATGGCAAGAGGACGAAGAGGGGCGTGCTGTGTGTGAATGCTTCACCTATAGAAATCTGTAAGTAGGTAACGTCGAAATGCGGAAGCTCTCAGTGTTTCAATCGCGAGTGGGTCGAGGAATGGCCTTGGACTTTGCCGAGTCCACTCTTCTTATGGGTCATACCTGAGTCGAGTCGTCATAGAGCAAAAACCGACATTTTGAAGTTACGCATTACTTTCGTGTTTACAATTATGATTATCTTGACGATTGTGTCCGTTGTGTTTCCCACTTCATTTCGTGCTCCCTTTCCTTTCGTCAAGAGCGCGTTCGAGTATATTCCATTCAATAAATAGGAAGTCGGCGATGGACTAAGGGTACGGTAAAAACCTCTCACCTAATATGGCGAGGTTTTAACACATTTCCAAGTTGGCGGAATGTGGTATGGGGGCATAAGCTCGACTTTCTTTGTCTTGTTTGAGGTAATCAAAACAAGGCCCTAGTGGTTGGTTGTCCCTTTCCAACCTCCACATGGCTCTTATAATTGACCATGCCAGCTGACATAGTCAAACCTTTTTTATGAAATGTTTTAAAAACGTAAAATATTTCATCTCTACATTCCTCCCCCTTTAGGACCAAATCGTCCCGATTTGCTGTGCTGCTTGGAGAGAGTAGTGACCTGCATACTTCAAAGAAAAATTTCAACTAATTAGCAGAACAAGACTCTGTTTTGTTGACTTCTACTTTCAAAACCCTTTTGGCTTCACGACGAGGTCTTTATGGTACGCACTCTCAGCCGCATAATAAGCATGGCCTCGCTTCCTCCCCTTTTTGTAAGGAGCGTCCTCGCAACATGTGTCTAGGCATCCCGTAACACAGTGCACGGTATAGAGCCATCACCTCCTCAAGGATTGTGTGCCAGGGTGGTAACCCCGAGGGCACGTCATTTTGAACGTGCAGCCAGTTCCTCCCAATACTCGGCTACAGCCGCCTTTGGCATCTGAGATTCTGGTTCCCACGAGTTGTGTTCAAGACCACAACCGGCCTAATGTACAAGGGACTCCTTGACCACTCTTGCATTGAGTGCACGCTCACGGTGTTGGAGGATGCGGCGCACTTCGCATTGGCCTTCCACGTACAGGACAACAGGCGAGGACGGCTGAACAGACCCATCCGCTTTCTATGGTGCAAGAAGACTTACGTGGAACACGTTATGTATTCGCATTGCAGATGGCAGGTCCAACGGATACGCCACTGGTCCTACTGCGTGCGTGATCACCAACGGTCTGAACCACTTTGGCAACATCTTACGCGCATCTGGTGTCTTCAACCGCAAGTTCTTTGTGCTGGAAAACACTCGGTCGCCGATGAAGAACTTGACCTCACGTCGGTTTTTGTCAGCATAAGCCTTTTGGCGTTGTCGAGCAGCGTACAGGTGTGCTTTTGCATCGCGCCAAAGTGCGTCCATTCTTTCGACAGAGGCCTTGGCGGAGGGAACCTGATCACCGCCGCCCCCGCACTTCACCATAGAAGCGGGTACCACCGGATGCCGACCATGGTTGAGGAAGAAGGGAGTATAGCCTGTCGGCTCACTTACCGCATTATTGAAAATAAACTCTGCAGGAGCGAGGAAGTCATCCCAGTCCTCCATCGTCGAGTCAATGTATATGCGCAACATTTGTTCTAGTGTACGGTTCACGCGCTCTGTCTGTCCGTCTGTGTGCGGGTGGAATGCAGTTGACATCTTCACTCGTGTTCCATTTTTCTCACAGAGTGGCTGCCAAAAGCGACTTGCAAATTGAGGGTCACAGTCCGAGATGATCTCCAGCGAGATGCCGTGGTACTTCACGACGCCGTCGTAGAAGAGGCGTGTTGTTTCCTCTGTAGTGATCCGTGACGTTGTGGGCATGAAGTGCGCCATGCAGGTAGCACGGTCGATCACCGCAAAGATGGCATCATGATCCTTCGTTGTTTGTGGAAGGCTGGTAATGAAATCCATAGCTACAGACTCTGATGGAGCGTTTGGTAGCTCTAGGGGCTGGAGTAGCCCCCTTGGTGCCTTGTTTCTTGGGTTGTTTCGGAGGCAAAGGTCACAAACCGCACAGTACGTGGGTATGTCATTACTCCATCCCAGCCACTAGTAATGCTTGGCGAGCGCAGAACTTGTCTTCTTTGGGCCCACGTGCCCGGCTGTTGGAGGGTTATGAAACTCAAATTGTATCTTCTCACGTTGTTTATTCACGCGTGGAACCACCACTTGTTCACCATGCCAGTAGAGGCCTTCTGCTTCTATGAGGCCATGTCGCTCAATTTCCCTTGAATTTTGAAACCATGGATCAATGGTGTAGCCCATGCAAATCCGGTTTTTGAAATGACCCACTCCCACTGGTGGCCTTGGGNGAGGCAAAGGTCACAAACCGCACAGTACGTGGGTATGTCATTACTCCATCCCAGCCACTAGTAATGCTTGGCGAGCGCAGAACTTGTCTTCTTTGGGCCCACGTGCCCGGCTGTTGGAGGGTTATGAAACTCAAATTGTATCTTCTCACGTTGTTTATTCACGCGTGGAACCACCACTTGTTCACCATGCCAGTAGAGGCCTTCTGCTTCTATGAGGCCATGTCGCTCAATTTCCCTTGAATTTTGAAACCATGGATCAATGGTGTAGCCCATGCAAATCCGGTTTTTGAAATGACCCACTCCCACTGGTGGCCTTGGGACTGGGCGGAGTGGGTTCACATGTCGAGTTGATGATTTTGCCATTGCGGCAAAGTTACATTCTGACGAGTTATTGCTTTTCACCATGATTGCCACACAAAGAGGGTTTCGGCTCAACGGGTCTGCCACGTTGATTTGACCGGGCCGATATCGCCATGTGAACGAGAAGCGACTCAAGTATTCACTCCAGCGCGCTTGACGTCGAGACAGGTTGGGCTGTGTTTGGAAGCATATCAGGGGTTGTGATCGGGAACCACAATGACCTCCTCCTCTGCTCCTTCCAAGTAACAATGCCAAACCTTGAAGGCATGCACAACGGTAAGAAGTTCTTGTTCTCCCGTGGTGTAGCGTGTCTCTGCATCGGAAAGCTTTTGACTCTCGTACGCCATTGGGTCGCTCTCTTGCATGAGCACTGCTCCAATGCCAACGATCGACGCATCACACCTTACTTCCCATGATTTCTTTGGGTCTGACAGGGCTAGCACAGGAGCAGATGCCAGCATTTCCTTGACCTTGTTGAGGGTTGTCTCGCATTTGTGTTTTCTTCCATGTGAGGACTGTGAGCTCGCTAACCAAGGAAGAGTATACCATCATGAAGCGCCTGAAGTATTTCGACATGCCAAAAAATGATCGTAGCTAACCCACGTTCTCAGGACGGGGCCATTCTTTTACGGCTTGTACCTTACGCAAGTCCACTCGGATGCCATCTCCACTCACGATGTGACCGAGGTATTCAAGTTTGTTTTGCGCAAACTTGCACTTGCTCATCTGTGCAAAGAACTTGTTGTCCCGGAGGATTTCTAGTACCTCTCGCAAGTGCCTTTTGTGCTCTTCTTCTGTCTTTGAGAAGATCAGGATGTCATTGAGATACACCAACACAAACTTCTCGAGTTGATTCTGAAACACCCTGTTCATCACAGCTCGGAAAGTTGCAGGTGCACTGGTCAACCCAAAACAGAGCACTCAGAATTGGTAATGTCCCAAGTGCATACGACACGCTGTTTTTGGCATATCCTCCTCTTTTATACGGATCTGATGGTAATGTTGAGAAGGATCGAGCGATGTGAAGATCCTTACTCCGTGAAGTTGGTAGAAAAGGTCCTCAATTCGCGGTAGTGGATAAGTTTGTTCAATGCACGATAATCTATGCACATGCGTGGACCTCCATCCTTCTTACTCACAAAGAGGATCGGTGCGCCAAAGGGAGACGAGCTTGGCTCAATCCACCCTTTGTGTCGATACTCTTTGATTTGTGTTTCTGCTTCCTTCCTCTGAGCCGGACTGAGCCGATATATTGTCCGAAATGGAGGCGTGGCACTTGGCTTGAGTGGTATGGTATGATCCACCTTCTGTGCCGGAGGTACGCCGTCTGGCGGGTCTTCGAATACATCTTGAAAGTTGGAAACAACATCTGCCACACATTCTGGGAGGTCCTCTATTGGTTCTTCTTCCACGGTTCTCCGTAAAATGGCCAAGAAGCACTTAGAACCTTGTCGCAACCTTCGCTTCGCATGCATCGCAGTCAGTGCTGCAGGTGTGTTCCTCTCAAGTCAAAGCATTTGAGGTATTGGTGAAATGGTGATTTTTTGCCGCCCCTTTACGAATTCCAGCGTTTTCGATTCAAAATTCATTTTTGCTTTGTGGTTCACCAACCACGGATTTCCCTAGACAAATTCAAATGGGTCTATGAGACCAAGGACTGTGAGGCGGGTCTTTGTGCTCAATCCTCCGAGGGAGAGCCGGACCACAAAATAACCAAGGATTGGTACCTCTCGATTGTCTCCCACGACCACCATCCCTTGTCTCGGGGTGTATTTAAGGTCGATTGCATCAAGGTATGCCGCTTTCACAAAAGAATATTCTGCTCTATTGTCTCCAAGAATACGGGCCGATGCTCCATTAAAACTACCCCAAAACTGCATCGTCATGTTGGCACACGATTTGCGCATGAACAGACTCACTGGTGGTGTGGCATGTAAGTGGTAAAATTGGTAGGCATAGGAGAGCTGTTGTCCTCCATGCGCACACCGAGGGCCAACATGACCCAACCGAGGTCCAACATTATGGCCGCCTGCAGCACCAGCAGTCATGCCACCTCCAACACCCTGGCCTGGGTGAGCGCCACCATGCTCGTGTCCTTGCACCCCCTACCGGACGGGACCTCCACAAGGTCTGCCACCTTGACCCGGGTGGAAGGCTTGCCTCTGTGGGGGACCTTGGTGCTGGCGTTGCGCGCAGTTGCATGCAAAGTGCCCTGGCTCATTACATGCCCCGCATGTAAAGGTGCCAGGCTGCAATTCTTTTGCTCTTGAACACGTGGCTTTTTGGGTTGTTCAACGTGTCCCTCAAGAGGGAGCTTCCCTCCTCCATTCCCATGGAAGCTTGTGAATTCGGTCTTTGTTGCATGTCCTGGAGTCGTCGTGTCCCATAAGGCCAAGTTCTAGTTGTATGTCTCCAAAACATACTTTGTTACCGCCCGCAGGCTTGTCCATCGCTTATGGTATTTGTCTGTGATGCAATGGAACTTGAGCTGCTGACTGGCAAGGCTATTGAGGAGAAGAGTGATCTTTGTGTCTTCGGTCATGTGACGCGGTTGGACACGTTGGGCTGTGTTGTAGAAGACCTCCACATAACGGTTCAAGGTCATGATCCCTTGACTAAACCTTTCCAACTCAACTTTTGCTGCCTGTGAGTCGACTCGGTATGAGAACAACTCCCCCATGAGTTCCTCATACTCTTTCCATGTGGGACTATCGTTCCTTTGTGTACCAAACATCTGCCAGCTGCTCGAACTGCTCGCGACTCACTACTGACATGCCTTGGGCCCCCCAATCCTCCCTAGGCACCTTCCTCAGCTGCAATTGTAGCTTAAATCCTTTCAGCCACGTGTGTATGTTGAACTTGCCATTATTCTTATCAGCAGGGTCAAACACAAAGCGGCTCGTCATGCTAGTATCTTACAGTCCCCCAACTGTGGCGGGTTGTGCTATGGGGGTGGAGGTAGTTGTCGGTGTTGGCTACACGTTGGCGTAACGCGTCTCAGCTCGGGCTTGCTCCTGGCGTTCAAACGCGCGTTCAGCCGCCTCTCCTACCATGTACACTGCTACAGCTCCGTAGATTTGGGCCACCCCATGTTGATTCGCTTTCAGCACTTCCCTTGCAATGGCTTCCTCCTCAGCACGGTGCAGTGCGATAGCAAGCTCTCCATGAAGCCTCTTATTCTCCTCCGATAGCTTTCGACTGGTGACGTAGCCGCTACTGACTTGAAACCGCAATGCAACCACGGTTTTCTTGTGACTGTGCACCGTTGCTCCCATGATGCCGATGATGATGTTGTAGTCTTCAGAACTGAGTCATGATTTCAGTATCGCAACATATTCCTCGAGTTCGAGCAGGCGAACAGCCTTGAGAAAATCACGGTGAATACATGGGGAGCCTGCGAGACCAAGGCTGCATAGGGATTCTTCATCACCTGTGCGATTAGTCCTGGAGCTCTTCAGTTCACCTATGGTAGTGCCCAAGGGGCTGGGCACCTCATAATCTTACCCAGCAACTTTGACACGAAAACGTTGGTTAGAGGGTGGCTTGCCCTCGTTGCCATCGCCATCATCCTCAAAATTCACGTAGTGTCTCTGAACTAGTCCAAGGACGTGAGTGGGCTTGTGGCGGACGTCTGCATCGGTCTCTTGATCATCTTCCTCTGAGGTTCCATGTCTTCATCGTGTGATGTCTCAGCAACTTCAAGCTCGAGAGCGGTGTTGACATTCTCCTCCTCTGGCATGCCGTTAGGTTCTTCATTGTTGGCCATCATCCCCTTTTCCGAGACATCCTCGTCAACTCTGTCTTGGAGGTTGAAATTCTGAGTAGCATGAACATCGTCGCCTAGAGTTGCGTCCGGGATAGACTCATGAATCGCCTCAGCCGGTTGTGCCTCGACCTCCTCGGTGGGGCTCTCGGCGCTTTCGTTGGTGTCAAAGATCAAGTGCTCGTGGTCATCTTCGACCATGAGCATATAC
>SZWC01006444.1:65895-76804 GCA_023375785.1 Penium margaritaceum
GCTGTCTCTCTTTTCTTTTCTAAAGGTGGAGTATGCAGTTGCTCTTGCAATGCTACTCAATTCAAACCTTTGCTCCAAATCTCTTCTTCAACCTTCAAGTCCTTGTGGGTGTGATTCAGTGAGTTGCTTCAAAAGGAGTAGTCTAGCTCACTCACTTCGAACTCTCGACTAAATCAAGTGCGTACGTTTAAAGAGGCGATAAACTAACTTAACTTCAAGGGTACAACACTAGCGTTTCCGCTAACACTTCAACTCACTCAACTAAAGAGGAGATTGATCTCACTCTATTTAGGAGTAGCTTCAAGGACGTTACACAAGGAAATGATAGAACAAACTTCGTATAGAAATTACTATGCCACGGCCAGATGGCATAACTTGGCCTCTAACTAGAAAACAAAATAAAGAGCTTGAAACTACAAATCCAACAAGAAAAACGGAGCAAGAAACGGAGTTGTATTGAGGTCACAACGGACTTTTGAGGTTCCGCTCCTGGGGCCAGCTCCTGCCTTGTCTGCGGCGGTCTTCCTCCGCGACGGCGAGCTCTAGTGTCCCAAAAAACTGGTTGTGTGGCTCAGCTCGCCCCCGGTGCGCCCTGGATGGTTCTAGCACCTTAGGGGGACTTTGTTTTTTTTTTTTTTATGTATAGAGATCATAAAAGACCAAAGAATCTACTAAAGAAGGCCATAAAACCTTAGCCATACAATGAAGCAATGCCTGATGGTTTCTTCCAACTTGTCTTCCTTGAAGGGGGCATACACTCATGTGACCAGGGTTCATGAAACGGGTTCAATTTACAACTAGGATGAAGTGAGATGGGATTCATGTCATACGTAACTCAACGAGGAAGGTTGAATGGAGGTTGTGAGGTTCATGGCAAGAGGATGAAGAGGGGCGTGCTGTGTGTGAATGCTTCACTTGTAGAAATCTGCTAAGTAGGTAACGTCAAAATGCGGAAGCTCTTAGTGTTTCAATCGCGAGTGGGTCGAGGAATGGCCTCGGAATTTGCCGAGTCCCCTCTTCTTACGGGTCATACCCGAGTCGCGTCGTCATAGAGCAAAAACCGACATTTCGATGTTAAGCATTACTTTCGTATTTACATTTATGATTATCTTGACGATTATGTCCGTTGTGTTTCCCACTTCATTTCGTTCTCCCTTTCCTTTCGTCAAGAGCGCGTTCGAGTATACTGTATTCAATAAATAGGAATTCGCTGATGGACTAAGAGTACGGTAAAGACCCCTCACCTAATGTGGCGAGGTTTTAACACATTTCCAAGTGTGCGAAATGTGGTATGGGGGCATAAGTTCGATTTCCCTTGCCTTGTCTGAGGTAATCAAAACAAGTCCCTAGTGGTTGGTTGTCCCTTTCCAACCTCCACATGGTTCTTATAATTGACTATGCCAGCTGGCATAGTCAAACCTTTTCTATGAAATAGTTTGAAAACGTAAAATATTTCATCTCTACATCATCTCTCGACTGAATAAAAACAAGCACTGCCTGTCACACTTGAGCCCAATGCCATGGAAGACACGAGAAGGGCAAAACTTCTTCATGTTCTACATCGAATATGCAATGGACTTCATTGACTAAGCAGCATACACGTAGGGGGAGGCGCTGTGCAGGAGAGCCTTGGTGTCCATAACAACTGGGAGCTGGAGAAGATGGGCTGACGGCTTGTACTTCGAGGCCATGACCTGCATGACGTGGGTCTGGAACCGCATTCCCCACGGATCCATTCCTCGTCAGTCCACCCCATACCAGCACTGGTGTGGAGAACGCACCGACCTGCGTCAGGCTCGTGTCTGGGGCTGCGTCGCCATCGTGTGGTTGCCTACCCCGTACCAAGGTGGCAAGCTCGAGCCTCATGGTCGTTCGTGCACCTTCCTTGGCGTCTCACATAAGTCAAAGGCATGGAATTTTTGGGATCCCGCCAGACAATGCATCGTTGAGTCCCGCGATGCCCTCTTCTTTGAGGAACCTTTTCCACGAGACCTCGTTTGCTCCGGTGCGTCGATGTTCTTCCTGCCGCGTGGGAGAGTGGTGGGTCCGTCCTCCGTCGATGTTCCTCCTGCCGCATGTTCGGGCGTTCCATCGTCTGCGCCCGCGGGCCCACCTTCACCGGCTGCCCCATCTATGTCCGCCAGCCCCTCCGGGCTGGCTGCCCCGACCATGTCCGCCAGCCCCTCGGGACTAGCTGCCCCGTCCGTGTCTACCAGCCCCACAGGGTTGGCTGCCCCGTCCGCGCCTGTCTGCACCTTAGGGCCGGCTGTACCATCCGTGTCTGCCAGCCCCTCAGGGCCACCCGCCTCGCCCGTGTCCGCCAGTCCCTCAAGGCCGGCTGCCCCGTCCGTGTCTTTCAGCCCCTCAGGGCCGACTGTCCCATCCGTGTCTGTCGGCCCCTCAGGGCCGGCCGCCCCGTCCGTGTCCACCAACCCCTTAGGGCCGGCTGCCCCGTCCATGTCTGTCAGCCCCTCAGGGTCGACTACCTCGTCCGTGTCTACCAGCCCCTCAGGGCCAGCTGCCCCGTTCGTGTCTGCCAGTCCCTCAGGGCCGGCTGCCCTATCCATGTCCGCCAGTCCCTCAGGGCCTGTTGCCCCATCCGTGTCCACCAACCACTCAGTGCCGGCTACCCCATCCGTGTCTGCTAGCCCCTCAGTGCTGGCTTCCTCATCTATGTCTGCCGGCCCATCAAGGCCAGATACCCCGTCCGTATCGCCGCCCTACACACGTGGTCCGGGCGGGAGCCTTAGATCCAGGCTGAGAGTTGGCTCTCAGGCCACCTTTGCACGTCTTCTCACCCCGCGACCCCTTGTCATTCCACGAGAGTCCTCACCTCATTTCAGATCCACTCCCACGGTCGTGAGTGGGGACCTCGACACCAAGGCATTTGGCTTGGCCACACTGTCAATCATCGTCGACCTACATCCAGGGTCAGCTCTGGGCTATGCCCTGCTCCTTCAAGAATACCGACATGCCGTTGCGGCCATGCTCATGCTCATGCCACCTGGGCACGTGACGTGCACGCCCTCACTGTCTGCCCCACTGAGCGACGAGAGGACCCAGCCACCCTACGTGAGGCTTGGGCGTCTCCTGAGGCCGTTCATTGGGAAGCCGCATGTGCCGACGAGCTAGCCGCCATTCAGCAACATCACGTCTAAAGCTCATCAAACTTCCCTCAGGCCACCAGGCCATCGACTCCAAGTATGTTCTCCGGCAAAAGTGGAAGCGAGACGGGTCTTTTGACAAGTACAAGGCCCGTCTTACGGCCAAGGGGTTTGCTCAGGTCCCTAGAACAACCTATGACCAGATCTTTGCCCCAGTCGGTCGGTTCTCCACCAGCCGAGCGTTGTTCAACCTGGTTGCCCAGCATGGGTGGGAACTGCATCAGATAGATGTGAGCAATGCCTTCCTCCATGGCTCACTGGAAGGCGAGGAGCTCTACATGATGTAGCCTCCAGGCTTTGGCGACGACTCTAGCAAGGTCTGGAAGCTTCGAAAGGCCCTCTATGGCTTGAAACACTCACCACACTGCTGGAACCAGGAGATTAGTTATACGCTTCTCAGCGGCAGCCTCCTTTGCAGCTCTACTGACCCCACGCTATTCATCAGCCCACGAGGTCAGACCCTCGTCGCGGTCTTGGTCTATGTCGAGGACGTGCTCATTTGCATCGACGGACGCAACTGCCATCCAGCGGGTCAACAACCTACTACACGCTGCATACTAGATGAAGGACCTTGGGCCAGTGCGAGTCTTTCTGGGCATGGAGCTTGAGCATGATCGCTCCGTGGACATACTGCATGTCCATCAAGCCGCCTATGTCCATACTCTGTCCGGGCACTTTGTTGATGACCTGCCCCTCGTACCGAGAGCATCCTCACCCATGTCACGTGAAGGTCAGGCATTGCTCAAGTTGTGATCTAGCTGTGGTGGGGGAGCCAGTAGACGTGACCGCGTATTTGCATGTCATCATATCACTGATGTTCATGGAAACGACAACCATCCGGGCATCGCGTTCGCTGTCAACCTCTTGGCTCAGTTCTCTCAGGAGCCACGTCACCTCCACTTTGAGGCCGCAATCCCAGCACTGCGCTATGACGTCTTGACTCCACGGCGAGGTCTCATGTTCCGCCAATAGTCGTCTATTGTTGCGGTGGGCTACACCGATAGTGAATGGGCCGGCAGTCTGGACGGTAAGAGCTGCACAGGCTGGATCTTTCCAATCGACGGCACGTCGGTGTCCTTGCGCAGTGGTAAGTGGGGGTGCATTTCATGGAGCATTGCTAAGGATGATTACGTAGCCCTTGGTTCAAGCACATGTGAGAGCGTGTGGCTGCATCGTCTGTTGTCAGAGTTCCATCAGTTTGTTGCATCCATCATGCTGCATTGTGACAGTAAGAGTGCCATGGCCATCGTCGACAATGACGGCGTGCATCACACACACACAAAGCACATCAATATTTAAGTATCACTATGTGCTCTAGTTGTTGCATGACGGTAGCATCAGCATTGTGTGGGTTGAGACAACACGGCAGTTAGCTGACTTCTTGACCAAGGCACTAAAGCGTGACTCATTCAAGAAGGATGTGAGTTCAATCGGCGTGCGGCCGTGAATTGCACTCCTTGTCATGGCTTGCATCTCCATGTGCCCTAGAGGAGTCTACCTATTGAATGTGACGCTGCCCGTCCATGTGCACTGCGCCTCTGAGTCATGGGGGAGTGTTGGTTTTTCCGCGTCTCTCACTGTACTCTGTTTTGTCCTCCCGGCTCGTGTACATTGGCGGCGTACAGATGACTGACAGCGAGACTTGACGCTACTGGAGTGTCGTCTGGTGGAGCTGACGCACGCTGAGGCCTACACGTAGTTCATTGGAGCGTCCTCCCTATGTCAACGTGTTCAGCTCCATCGGCAGGCCTCCTTGGCGGTTGAGCCGCTTGCGGTCACTGCCACCGCCGTGGCTGTCTGCATGCGTGTAGTGCTGGATCTGATTGTGCTATTGGTTCTGCAGCGTCGTGCTCTACCTAGGGTCCATGTTTCTTGTTGCGGGGCACTGTTTGGCACAATGGACCTTCGTAGGCACTGCCTGGGTTCGGGCAGCCATAACTCTTTGCTACTTTTTTCCTATCTGTTTCCGAGTACACGACTGCGTTCACAGCGTTGGTATTATGGTATGGTCCAGTTTTCAGGCAAAACGGACGACGCCCGGGTTTGGGGCTGTCGGCCGTCTGGCATGGCTCACCGAGAAAACCATGCCTGCCAGAAACTAGATCTTAGACTATTTTCTGATTGGCTGGTTAGCTGAGTAACAAGCTCTACAGAGTTGGGGGGGAGCTAGAACTTGGAGGGGTCTCCCATTGTTGCTCATTCTTCATTCCTAATCAGTTACTTCCAGTTTTCAGCTACTTTCTGACGCTAGCACCGGCGCGCATTACTCTGAGTAACCAACCCAGAGCATCCAGACTTAGACTCTAGAGCAGCTGACTGAGGGCGCAACAGACTAAGCAACGAGCGTGGAAGCCAGCACGCTGCATCAACAACGCTGCTGCCCCAACCTGCTGCCTAGGATTTCCAGCTGGCATATTTTCTCAATGTCCTCAGGCATGACACATGGAAGTTGAGCTCCACACTATACATTATGCCCTTTTGCTAGTATGAGATGGCCAGTGCTATTGTGTTTAGCCATTGTTTGTCCTTGATGATTGTACATTATTGTGCACGACCAGCACCACGTGACTCAAGCGAGGGTTCCTAGCTTTTGGGTGTTTTGTCGGGATGGCTTGAGGGTGAGAGATCCTCAAGAACCGTGTTTAGGCCTAGTTGGCCAAGGACTCCGTCCAATCTGTTGCATTAGTATCAGAGCGCCAAGGTTCGAATCTGACGTGCAAATGGTGAGGCCGGCTCACTCCTTCTACCGGAAAGCATAGCGTGGCCGACGCCACATGGCTTGAGCCGAGGTCCCTGGCCTGTGAGTGGTCTGACGAGATGGCTTAAGGTCCAAAGATCCTCAAGCACCACGGTTTTGGCCTAGTCGGCCAAGCATTCTGCCCAATCCGCTATGTACATGTAGTGAGTAGTTTTATAATGCGGATCCACGTAGTTCCACTAGACATTTGTTTCTAGTTGGAGGGACGGCTATGACTCGGAAGAGCAGTAAGCAGGGCTCCATGGCGCGAAACTCCAACAAGGCCAAGTATGTTGTACTTGGAGCAAGTATATTTGGGGGTGTTGGGCTATGTTTCTTGCTCTAGTGACTACACATGCCTGTTTGCTGTATCGTGATGGAATTCATCACACACACAACATGTCAATATCGGGCATCATTTTGTGTGTAAACGTGTTGAAGCAAGTGATTACTGTTTGTGGGATTGTAAATACGTGAGTAACTGTTGTACATGTAGCTCCCCTCTTACGCACACGTGGTGCTCCTGATTAATTCATTATATACCTCTCCTGTGGCATTCCTCCTACTTCCACAAACTTGTGAGCCCCTTCATGGCATATGAGTTTTAGTTCATGCCAAGTTCTCGTGCATGATGGCTTGTGTATTTTTGAGTCATGGGAGAGTGTTTTTTGAGACGTCATAAACTTGTAAATGATTGCTTCAGTGCACCCACATTTACTTCTCTAATGTGAATGGCACACATGGAGGTCTTAGCCATTGTTACAACAAATAGACATCAGATCATGTGGTTGGAGCACCTCTGTCAGAGTGTAGGGAATGATCCTACACATCTAGCATCAAGCATCTCTGCTTTGGATTGGTGATGACANGTATTGGAAACCATGTGTATAAAAAGTGCATTATTATGTTGTAGACCAAGACAAGGTGACATTCACCACACATATACTTGTGTTCGATGTGGATATGATTTTAATCTATTGTACATGTGTGAGTTGTACTGTTGGTCACCGGGTTGATGACCCCTAGAGATCAGGCTACCAATTTTTTTCGTGGTGAGAGAGATAACCGTCACCGGCTCGATGAGTGCAAACATTGCATTAGGTTACAGTAGACCAAGATGAGGTGACATGCACCCCACATACCCTCGTGTCCGATGTGAATATGATTTATTATATTGTGCATGTGTGAGCTTTTGGTGTCATCGATATTCAAAATCATAGGGGTCATGCCTCCAGATTCTCTTGGAGCGTGAGACAATTGTCTCCAACTCATTGCCTATGGGTATGGTTCAACCCTGGGATGGCAGCCGGACCCCACTTCAAAAACCTCGAGTGGGTGGTCCAGACGACCGGCATTGACCATTCACTCGCTCCCATTCCTCATTCATTCTTGTTCCAAATGCAAAGAGCCCTCTAGCTTTCATGGCGTGATTCACAGGTGCACATGAGTGTTGAGGAACTATTGGGAAGCTTTCTAGCATTGTTGCTGCTGACGTGGCATCAATATCCAGACATCTGATGCACTAGCAAGTAAGCAGGTGCATAGAACAGCAAGGGTTAGGATAGGGAAATGTGCAAAGTCCCATAGTCTCCAATAGCTTAGTGAATGCAAAGCAATAATGGCAGCTGAAAAGAACACAACATAAATACATGTGGCACACGACGTGTGACACACAGAGTAGTGTCAGTTCAACCTAAAACCGGCCCAAAACCATTGGTTTGGGCCATGGCTCTGCGCACAGGCATCCAAATGCAACATCTTCAAAACCTAGAGATACAACATCTCAAGCAGGATGCTACGACTAGAAACACACACATGCAAGGCATCAATGAGTGAACACACAATGAAAAACATGCAGAGCAGGTTCAAGACCCTGTCCATCAAGAAAACTCTAGCAACTGCGAAAAAATGCACAGCACCCTAGCAAGCACCCAAGATGCCATGATTGCTGTCTGGAAGCTGTTGGTGGGTGGATTCACCACCCTTTTTTACTCCAACACCAGATGGGTCCGCATCAAGGATCTACACAAGCATGGATACGACCGAGTGGCCACAGTAAGCTACACAAACAGACGGGGATGACTCACATCACAACACTCCTTCATGACTCGATGGTACGAATGACCGTACATGTACAGAATTGACACAAGTGTGTAAATAGATGCTCAACAGTCCATGCTCACATACCCCACTTTCAGCCACTCTCAGGCCAGGGACAAAGCCCAAAAAAATGCATTGCCACCATGAACATAACATCGCGTGAGTGCCTTGGTTAGGAAGTCAGCCTGGTGCATGTTCATGCAAACCAAGATGATGGTGATCACCTGTTGCTCCACAAGATCATGCAGAAAGTGATGCTTAACAGTAATGTGCTTCTTGCGTGCATGATATACACCAAAGTTCTCTGCAATGGCAAGAACACTCTGGTTGTCACAGTGCAAAATGACACAAGGCACAGACTGACGCAACTCATGAAGTAGACGCTACAGCCACATCACCTCAGCGGTCCTAGCCCCGGGTGCAACATGCTTAGCCTCTGATGAGCTACGTGCGATAAAATCCTGCTTGCCACTGCAGCACGACATAGTGGTTCTACCCCGCACAAACCTGTAGCCTGTTCAATTTCACCCATCAAGGATCCATGCCCAAGGACTGTCTGTGTACTAGTGGACAACCACCAAACACTTCCATCGAAAGCTGAGTCCAAGGTACGGTGTAAAGACAACGTACAATACCACTTACACAATTGTGAAAACGGCTCTCGCCTAAGGACAATGTACAAACTGTGCAAGGAGTTTGACGACGAAAGCAATGTCGGGTCGTGGGGTAGTGGCCAAATACATCAAAGAGCCATTCAGGCGCAAGTACATGGCCATGTCCACTGTCTCCACCAGGTATCCTGGATCATCCACCTTCATTGCATCCTGCCCGTCAGGTCTAATGGGGGTTGAGGCTGTGGGAACTACACCAAGGAGGTTAGCAAACTTCTCCTCCATAACACAAGCGTAACGAGCCTCATGCAGCAAGAGTGTCCGCCGTTAACCTTCATTTATGATCTCAATCCCGAGCTGCAGGCGCAAGGTCCTTCATCCTATAGGTAGCCCCAAGGACTCCCTTGGTCTCCATCACGGCCTCCATAGAAGGAGACGTAATGTGGAGGTTGTCCACGTAGACTAGGATGGAGGTGAAGCTCTCACCTGTCCCTCAAAGGAAGAGGGACGGGTCGGCGTCACTCTATACGTAACCGCACGTATCAGTGTGCTAGTGATATCCTGGTTCTGGCACTTGGATGGCTATTTTAAGCTATACAAGGCTTTGTGTAAGCGCCGGACCTCGTCACCGACCTTGAAACTAGGTGGCTGGACCATGTACATCTCCTCCTCTAAGGTGCCATGGAGGAACACCTTGTTCACATCCATGTGGTGTAGCACCCAGGCATGGTGAGAAATAACGCCAAACATAGGGCAAGCAGTGGTCATGCGACCAACGGGTACCAAGGTGTCAGTGAAACACACACCCTCAACCTGTGAGAACCCCTTGGCCATCAAGTGAGCCTTGTAGCAATCTAGTGTGCCATTAGGCTTCACCTTCTTGCAAAGTACCCACTTGGCTTGTACAACCTTACATTCAGGGCGGAGGTCGACAAGTTCATAGACACCGTGCTCACCAATGGCTCCTAGCTCATCCTCACAAGAAGTATGCAACAACTTTTCATCCTGAGCCAAGAGTGCCACTTTCTACGTGCCTGGATCAGGTATCGTCAAAGGAGAGTTTTGGGTGGCCAAAACACATGCCTCCGGACTCAGTATGACAGTGACAAAGTTAGTTATGGCATCGCAATCGACCGAGAACACTTACGAGACCAACTCGTGACTGATAGGGCACGTTGTGTGCACCTCAGTGTAGTCAGCCTAGACACTCATGCCAAGGGCCTTTGTGCCAGGCTTGCCACTCTGAACGCTGAGAGCAGGCAAAAGCTCAGATGCTCACCTCTGGCTGTGTAACAATGGACTGGTCCACAACCACTGGGATTGCACGATCGTAGGGAAGGGGACAGGATGTAGGAGGATCATGGACAGGTATTGGCTCGCACGTAGGGCAAGCAAGTGTAGTCAAAGGACTAGGTGTGACTGAGGATACTAGCACAAGCACAAGACAAGGTGTGCAAGAGAGAGGATTGGCACTAGCATCATTTATGACCAATCACCCTCAGAATGTACACTCATTTTCTAGTGTACAACGTGCACGGCACATGATGGATACTTCCAGGAAACAAGGACACCCCATGTACACCAGAAGGCAACTTCCTGGAAACACACCTACACCAGAAGGTGAATTCCTGGAAACACATGTACACCAGGAGGAAACTTCTTAGAAACACACATGTACCAGTAAGCGATATCACGAAAACAGACGTACACAAAAAACCACATTCATGGAAATACACAGACACAGACATGCACCTTCCTGGAAAAACAAAAACATAGTGAAGCACTTTCCTGGAAACTACTTGCTTTCCAATGAAATTTTGAGAAGAACACACACACAAGGAATCACCTTCCTGGAAACAACATACTCCCACCTTTCAAAAAAAAAGAAGAGGAAGCACCTTCTTGGAAGAGTACACACGCAGGGAACCCCCCACATTCACTTGCACATGTGAATCACAGTGTTATACACTAGTGTACATTCAGCACCCATCTCCATATACACTCTCCCCATACACTCACCACATACAACCCCCCCTCCCTCCCCCCACATTCACCTTCACATCTGAATCACATCATTATACACTAGTGTACATTTAGCACCCATCACCCCATACTCTCCCCTCATACACTCACCATATAGATCCCCTTCCCCCCCTCCTCCCCACTCCCCTCATTCATTTGCACATGTGAATCACAACATTCTACACTAGTGTATGTAGGGAGTGTATGGGAGAGGTGTGCTAAATGTGAACTGGTGTAAGATGTTGTGATGCACATGTGTAAGTGAATGTGGCGAG
>SZWC01006444.1:90409-101618 GCA_023375785.1 Penium margaritaceum
TTGATCAGTATTGACACGCTGTCTTAATAACCAGAATTTCTCACGAAAGCACTCTCCGGCGTGAAGTTCCAAGCAGCCGTGCATGCTATAGGCCTACAGACCCTACGTGTTGAACCAAGCTGATGTGACTCCTCTATTCTAGCCCTCCTCTATCTGTCCTCCTAGTGCTACGTGTTTCTCGTTTTGTGTGGCTGCCTATTGTCTTGTGCTTGTGTCCCTTGTTGCCTTGTATCGTCTGGAGTCTGCGTGCCAAGGAGTGGTGTTGTTTCAATCTCAGTGGTCTCTAGACTTGGCATCGCACTCCCATGTAGGCACACGGCCGGCTTTCTAGCTGCTCTAACAGGATCCGGCTCACCTCTTGTGCCTTCCCATGCTCACCAGGATTCTCTTGATGGCTGATCACTCGGTGCCTTTTTGCATCCACACACATTGTTACATTCTCATGATTCATTTGTGTAGGGTTTGCTACTCTGCTTCTGCTATTGCTTTCAGTTTGTCATTCGGGCAACCCAGCAGCCCGTACCGTACCCGGGTTTGCACTAGGTTCTACATGGCAGCTTCCTGGCACTACGAGTTGTTTTTGCTTTTCGTGACACCGGCGACAACGCTTGTTGCATGCACGCATCCCTGCAGTGCGGTGGAGGGGGGAAACCCCTCCACTTGCTCATTCTACTTGTGACTCTGCGCATTCCTTCAAGCAGTTCTTTGACATCCCTTGACCAAATCCAGCGTTGTCTATCACGTTCTCTCCCACACAACTTGCTCTCTTACATCAGACGTGGCTAGTGTAGGCAGCGGCGAGACGTTGATATACACTCTCTACCTAACAAGCAAGGCTTATACGACATTCATGGTGAAAGTTGAAGCGAGGAGTTGGTAAGAATCACTTGGAAAGCTAGTGAGAGACAGGTTAGTGAGAATAAAGTGCTAGCAAGCTCTTAGCATCCGGTTGACTGGGCCATCCATACAAGAAGCTTGATGTGGGGTCCGGCCGCCACCCCGGGGTCGAACCAAACTGGTCAAAACAAGCCACCGTGGTCACTCACACCTCAGAGCGACCAAGAGTGTGGCCCCGCAGGATCAGCAATCCAGTGTAATGAGCTACAAATCTAGCACAGCATGCAAAGCAGTTAAAACCAAGAAGCCACATCGACCACACGTGTATGTGGAGCATGCATCTCTCAAGTATTCTCTCTCATCTTTAAGCCATGTAATGGCTAATCACCAAATGCTCAGAATAGCAAACACTCTCTCTGGCAGAACTGAGCATGGACAAGCCCACGCCAACCTTGCACCCGGCAAGGACGCCTGTGTTGCGTGCCCCACAGCTTCATATCTGCCCAGTCAGCTGTAGTAATAGTGTATGTGAATGGATGGAGTCAAGAGGTCACTTTCGTGTTTGACAGACACAACCAACACTCCCCCATTACCCAGAGACGAACAGCCCACACACCACATGAAGCTGTCACATCAGCCACGGGCATTGCATGCACACAACAAGCCAACTGCATGCACAGCCGCCTTGAACATTCCACTGTTGAGAGCCTTGGTGAGAAAGTTTGCATGGTGCTGACGCGGGCCAGACGACCTGGACCTCTCCTGCGGCAATGCGCTCGCGGACAAAGTAATGCTCAATATTGATGTGCTTTTTTCGTGAACAATGCATGCCGTCATGCTCAGCACTTGCCTTAGTGCTTTGATTGTTATAATGCAACGTGATGCAGCAGATGGATACGCAAAGCTGCTACAGCAAACGAGAAAGCCAGACACCGTAACACATACCTACGCCAAGTGTAACATACCATACTGCTTTTTGATTTCGATATTAAGCAAATATTAAGGGACGACACATTCATTTATTTGGCTACAAGTAGAATGTTTTTGTGCTTAAAATGAATACCATTTAATAATTGGTCATGTGAGGTCGAGACAATTTTTTTACTGGTCATTCTATACATTGTGATCGGTGTTCTGGCACTTTGTTTTGGCGTTTCCGTCATGTGTGCTGATTTCGCTCCGCTTTTCGCGACGATTACTCGGTCGTTTGTTGTGACATTGTGCCCACGGGTGTGGATCATGTAAAGAGACAATTATTTTTAGTGAGAAATAGACACGAGACATAGACATTGGCAGAAAAAGAGCACACAGGTCACACAACAATGTCTTCGTCCTCGTACCCCTGCATCTCAGGCTCGGACATGAAGCTAACGTAGTCCTTCGCAGCTGCGGACTAGAAATCTGGATCGTAGACCTTGGTAAANGGTTCACCATTTTCCGTCGCTTGCCCCTTTCTCTTATGCTAGGAGGGGTGGTCCTGCAGTCTTGCCCTTTGGTGGTGCATGTGCATGCTCTCTTACGGTGCTTGTGACTCCTACTATAATCTTCACACCCATATCCTTGTCCTCTAGATCCCTCTCTATTACGTCTTTTGTACTGGCGTCAACATTTGCTTCATTGCTTCCAGCCTCTTTTGTTGTCTCATTGCATGTGTCATTGTCTCATTGCCTGTATCACTACCTGCATACACCTGTGTGGTCTCCCCATCTTCCGCATTTGTGTCATCCCCTTAATCGTCACAGGCGTCTCCTGGTGGGCCTCCAGTTTCTCCCTCTGTCATGTCTGCCTCCTCACCTGCAGCATATCATGCGTCCTCTTTGGCATCAGGATCCGCTATCCTTGCTTCGTAGCCTGCCTTTGTGCAAATCCCTTTAACATCCCACCCTATTGCACCAATTAGGTCATCTGCAGATCCTCACTTTCGCCAGGCCCCTGGCAGCTGCCTTTCGACACTTGTGGTCCTATGTTGTGTCGACGCAGTCCGCTCGCCCTCTTGTGCGAACGGATTTCCTTGTCCCTATCCAACCAGCCTCCGGCACAGGTCTGGATGCCCGTAGACTAGCGGCCACTATGGTACAGCCGAGCACTGCACTCGTCTACTCTATGATTGCTGAGGAGTTTGACTGTGCTATCATCGTTGCTAAGTCCATGGACAGTGCCACGGTTGCCTCCGCCCTTGTCATCGGTGGTTCCTCCACGCTCTCGGCTGAGCCCAACATTATATGGCAAGCCCGCTCCACTTCGGACGCGACCCTTTGGGAGCAGATCATGCACGAGCAGTTTGTCGCTATCAAGGCGCATGATGTATACAAGCTTGTTCTGCTCCCACCTGGCCGTAAAGCCATCATCGTTCCCTGGGTATACCGTAGGAAGTGGAAGCCTGATGGCACCATTGAACGGTAGAAGGCCCGGCTCATGACCAAGGGATTCTCCCAAGTGCCTAGCGTGAACTTCGATGCCTTCACTGGCCCCCATGGGTAGGTACACCATGGCCAATGTACTCATGAGTCAGGTGGCCCAGCATGACTGAGGGCTACACCAGATGGACGTGAATCATGATTTTCTTCACGGCCACCTAGATGGGGAAATGTATCTCAAGCAGCCCCCAGGCTTCAACGATGGCACCAAGAAAGTTTGGCGCCTCCGCGAGGCTTTGTGTGGGCTCAAGCAGTCTCCACGCTACTGGAACCGCGAGATCCTTGCCACCCTCGAGCGCGGTGGCTACCATCGTAGCCCGGTTGATCTTGCTCTCATTGTGATTGCTCTCTCTTTGCCACTCATAGCCATTTTGGTCTACGTGGATGATTACCTCACCAGATCCTCAGATTGTCCAGGGTATGAGGGCACTCCTTCAGTCTGCGTACAAGATGAAGGATCTCTGTCCTGCCCGTGTCCTCCTAAGCATGGAGATTGAGGATTACTGCCAAAGGCATGTTCAGACGCTTGTGGAGCGTTTTGATGACCTTTTGGCCCCTGTTCCCCATGCTTCTACGTTTATGACGCCTGCTAGGCAGAGACTGCTGAAGACTGTCAACCCAACGAGGAAAGGGGGAGTCCGTTGATGTCACAAAGAAGCTCTCGGTCACCGGCTCACTGACGTTCCTTGGCACCACTACGCATGCCGACGCTGCATTCGCAACCAGCTTCCTGTCACAGTTCTCCCCCTTTCCTCGTTGCCTCCATCTCAAGGCCGCACTGTGTTTCGTTTGCTACGTCCTATCCACTCCTTGCCTGGGGTTTTTCTTTCACGTGCAACACTCCATGGTGGTTGATGGATACACGCACGGCTACTGGGTACAAGATCGTGATGCGTGCAGTTGTTGTGGGTACATCTTCCTCATTGGCGGTACCACCATCTCATGGAAGATTGGGATGCAGGGTTGTGTCGTACGTAGCTCTATCAAGGCTGAGAACGTTGCGCTAGATGCGGGAGAGCATCTGGTTGTATCGGCCCGTACAGCTGCTGCGCCAGCCCATTCGCTACGTCACTCTTTGCTGTTACAATGAAAGCACATGCCGCATCACCGAGCACAATGGCATGCATCACACACGCATGAAGCACATTAACATTGAGAATAAATTTGTGCACATTAGATGTGGCGATGGACATTTGATCAGTATTGACACGCTGTCTTAATAACCAGAATTTCTCACGAAAGCACTCTCCGGCGTGAAGTTCCAAGCAGCCGTGCATGCTATAGGCCTACAGACCCTACGTGTTGAACCAAGCTGATGTGACTCCTCTATTCTAGCCCTCCTCTATCTGTCCTCCTAGTGCTACGTGTTTCTCGTTTTGTGTGGCTGCCTATTGTCTTGTGCTTGTGTCCCTTGTTGCCTTGTATCGTCTGGAGTCTGCGTGCCAAGGAGTGGTGTTGTTTCAATCTCAGTGGTCTCTGGACTTGGCATCGCACTCCCATGTAGGCACACGGCCGGCTTTCTAGCTGCTCTAACAGGATCCGGCTCACCTCTTGTGCCTTCCCATGCTCACCAGGATTCTCTTGATGGCTGATCACTCGGTGCCTTTTGGCATCCACACACATTGTTACATTCTCATGATTCATTTGTGTAGGGTTTGCTACTCTGCTTCTGCTATTGCTTTCAGTTTGTCATTCGGGCAACCCAGCAGCCCGTACCGTACCCGGGTTTGCACTAGGTTCTACATGGCAGCTTCTTGGCACTACGAGTTGTTTTTGCTTTTCGTGACACCGGCGACAACGCTTGTTGCATGCACGCATCCCTACAGTGCGGTGGAGGGGGGAAACCCCTCCACTTGCTCATTCTACTTGTGACTCTGCGCATTCCTTCAAGCAGTTCTTTGACATCCCTTGACCAAATCTAGCGTTGTCTATCACGTTCTCTCCCACACAACTTGCTCTCTTACATCAGACGTGGCTAGTGTAGGCAGCGGCGAGACGTTGATATACACTCTCTACCTAACAAGCAAGGCTTATACGACATTCATGGTGAAAGTTGAAGCGAGGAGTTGGTAAGAATCACTTGGAAAGCTAGTGAGAGACAGGTTAGTGAGAATAAAGTGCTAGAAAGCTCTTAGCATCCGGTTGACTGGGCCACCCATACGAGAAGCTTGATGTGGGGTCCGGCCGCCACCCCGGGGTCGAACCAAACTGGTCAAAACAAGCCACCGTGGTCACTCACACCTCAGAGCGACCAAGAGTGTGGCCCCGCAGGATCAGCAATCCAGTGTAATGAGCTACAAATCTAGCACAGCATGCAAAGCAGTTAAAACCAAGAAGCCACATCGACCACAAGCGTATGTGGAGCATGCATCTCTCAAGTATTCTCTCTCATGTTTAAGCCATGTAATGGGTAATCACCGAATGCTCAGAATAGCAAACACTCTCTCTGGCAGAACTGAGCATGGACAAGCCCACGCCAACCTTGCACCCGGCAAGGACGCCTGTGTTGCATGCCCCACAGCTTCATATCTGCTCAGTCAGCTGTAGTAATAGTGTATGTGAATGGATGGAGTCAAGAGGTCACTTTCGTGTTTGACAGACACAACCAACACTCCCCCATTACCCAGAGACGAACAGCCCACACACCACATGAAGCTGTCACATCAGCCACGGGCATTACATGCACACAACAAGCCAACTGCATGCACAGCCGCCTTGAACATTCCACTGTTGAGAGCCTTGGTGAGAAAGTTTGCATGGTGCTGACGCGGGCCAGACGACCTGGACCTCTCCTGCGGCAATGCGCTCGCGGACAAAGTAATGCTCAATATTGATGTGCTTTTTTTGTGAACAATGCATGCCGTCATGCTCAGCACTTGCCTTAGTGCTTTGATTGTTGCAATGCAACGTGATGCAGCAGATGGATACGCAAAGCTGCTACAGCAAACGAGAAAGCCAGACACCGTAACACATACCTACGCCAAGTGTAACATACCATACTGCTTTTTGATTTCGGTATTAAACAAGTATTAAGGGACGACACATTCATTTATTTGGCTACAAGTAGAATGTTTTTGTGCTTAAAATGAATACCATTTAATAATTGGTCATGTGAGGTCGAGACAATTTTTTTACTGGTCATTCTATACATTGTGATCGGTGTTCTGGCACTTTGTTTTGGCGTTTCCGTCATGTGTGCTGATTTCGCTCCGCTTTTCGCGACGATTACTCGGTTGTTTGTTGTGACATTGTGCGCACGGGTGTGGATCATGTAAAGAGACAATTCTTTTTAGTGAGAAATAGACACGAGACATAGACATTGGCAGAAAAAGAGCACACAGGTCACACAACAATGTCTTCGTCCTCGTACCCCTGCATCTCAGGCTCGGACATGAAGCTAACGTAGTCCTTCGCAGCTGCGGACTAGAAATCTGGATCGTAGACCTTGGTAAATCCACTAGCTCTCCATGCATTCTAGACTAGCTAACTATTCACGCGCAGGTGACCCCACCCGCGCATCATCCATCCGACAGACGCGTCCTTGATGTGACGCATGCCCAAATTCACAGTGTCGTTTTCCGCGAGGCGTTCACCCACCCATGAACTATACGCGGTGGAGACCTCGGCCTTGAAAGGACGTTGGAGTCTGATATCTGCCGGCTGCAGCTTCGAGGTACATCCGGCGGGGATGTACACCAAGATGACCCATGGGAAGCGCTCGGCAACCCACACCTTGAATGACTCCGAGGCGTGCGGGCGCCACGCGTCAAGGACAAGGAGGAGGTGTGCATGCTTGGTCGACAGCCGCTGTTTCTTACACTTGTCGATGAAGTAGGGCTCCAGGATCATCAAGAATAATTCCTTGGTGGTCTCCACACTGGCCCAGTGGTTTGGGGTTTGGGTGAAGTGCCACCCAAGGTTCTTGAGGGCAAAGTCGTAGTTCTCGCCACGTGGGTGACACGCGTTGGTTTTTCTGGTCCAAATGACCTGAAGTGGCAGTACCTCCCCATCGAGGGAAGAAGAAACAAGTGCCGTGACTTGGCTCTTGTCCTCCTTCCCGCACACTTTTAACTCCACTGACCCCTTGGGAGCATAAGTGTACCGAGGGGCTGGGCCGAGCTGGACTCCTGTATGATCCGCGTTCACGATGAAAAAGTCGTAGATTTTGTTGAGGGAGATGAGAAACGCCGCGTGCTTGAACATAGATTCGGCGCACGCTTCCCAGTCAACTGGAAGCGTCTGCGATGCTGTTGTACCGCAACGCCATGACCACTGGAGTTCATCGGCGACGAACTTCTGACACCAACTGCGGCAAAAATTTTCGTCGACGTTACGGCCGTCGATCTGGAGGACGCTATGCTCTCTCAGGATGCCATGCACCTTCTTGCGGATGGTGATGCTCGACAATGATGTGCCGGCCTCACGCATCCGGATGAGCATGCGGGTAATCTCATTTTTGAGCTCCGGATGCTCAGAGAAGTAGGATCGGTGCCCGCGGCTCCCTTGCACCCTTGATGTCATCTTTGCACATTGTTTGATGGGCACCGAAGGAGAGCTCGACAGCGCTGGAACATAGATGGACCGCAGACGTTGAGACCCAGGCTCGTACCAACCACAAACGGTCGAGGGAGCCAGCTTCTTGCAGATCGATGGCTGGTGTGGTAGGCGGTAGTGTTGGCGGAGGTGGTGTATCGCCTTGACAACGCTGCCGCACCGAATGACAGAAGCATGGATGATGGGCACGTGTCCGAGCCCATACCAATCCATGTACTTCCCGTGCTTCCCAGTTGACTATGTGCTGGATGATGCAGATGGTGTAGGAGGTGCAGGCGGGAGCTCGAGGGCGTTGTTGAAGCCATCAGCAACAATGGCGGCCGCATCTACGACACAGTCGTCTGTGAGTTCCTCCATGAGCGCTTGCACCACGGCGTTCAACCGCATCTCGACGATCGTCTGGAACACGGCTGTCATCCTGACTCGAGGGGTCTCCCACGTCATATGTTGGTTCGGCCTCGTCAGGTGTGTCATTGCATGACTCAGCTTCCTCGAAGATGTCGCTTGATGCTTCGTCAACTCTGTCAGCGTTAGACTCGGGAAAGGAAAAGATCACGCGTCTTCCCCTGCGGCGAGGGAGACGCTCATGGTTGCTCTCATGAGGATCGCCATGGCCTGTACCCATGGCTTTAGGTATGTTGGACTTGGAGAATGCAACGGATGGGAGAAGCAACATGACGTGCTTCCTTGGCCTGCCAGGACCACGTCGTGTCCTCTGTGGTGCAGCGGGCTTTGGAGCTGCCAGCGCACATGCAACACGCTCGCGATGCTCTTCTGGAGTCACCTTGCCAAAGAAAGCCTGGAGGGTCGCCATGTTGTTCGTCGACTCGATAGAGACGAAGTCTAGCACTGCATCGTCGAGCATGGCGCACCTCCTATAGGCTGCATGAGAAAGCTATCGTGACATGGCGTGACACGACATCTGCGACACGGCTATCACCAATAGCAAATATAAAACTCCAATGGTCGACGCACGACATGCGAGCATTATGTACATTCCGTTACCGGATTTGGAGTTTTGAATGTATGCGGACTGTCGCTTGACAAGAGTCGAGACCGCTCTACCACAAAATTTATTTGCAATAGAAGACGAATTCACAACAACATAAGATACCCATTTCGTCCCAAAACGAATACCACAAAATGATTAAAAAAGAGGGCGAATCATGAATACATCACATAAATTATTTCAAAAGGCAAAATAGAAAAATAGTAGGGTACTCAGCCTCACAAGAGCTGCACGCAACACAATCCTGCTTCCCAGTTTTCCATGAGATAGCTATCCCACCCACGAGAAAGATGTAGCCGGTGCGGCTACGTGCATGAGCATCACAAGCCGAGTCACTGTCAGTGAATCCATCAACAACTACCGAGGATTGTAACCTATAGCACAGTCTTATAGGTGCAGTGGACAATGCATAGCAGACGACACATAGCACAACCTCGAGATGCCTCTCACTCGACTGTAGGGAAAACTGAATTAGGAAGTTGACCGAGAAGGCCACGTCTGCTCGGGTGGTGGTGGCAAGGTACATCAGGGATCTAATCACACTCAGGTAATCAGTGACATCGACAGTATCTCCTAGCTGAGTTATGTCGAGTGACTTCAGCAGATGCTAGATAGCTAGAGTCATTGATGTGGATGAAGTGGGGACCTCAGCGAGCAAGGAGGAGAAGCGCTCCCCAAGTCTGTGGATGTAGCAGCCCGGTGCATGTGCAGCATCCGGTGCTGGCGGTCACACTCAAGCTCTATGCCGAGAAACACACAAACTAGACCCAAGGTTCATTTTTTAGGTGGCTTGCAACGGAGTCTTCACAGACTGCACGACGTCAAGGCTGGGTGATGCAATGAGAAGATTATCTACGTAGACCAAGATGGCCACAAGGGGCTGTGAGGGTGCATCCAAGAAGAGAGCTGGATCGACAGTGCTACGATGGTAGCCACCCTTCTCAAGGGTAGACGAGATGTCCAAGTTCCAACAGCGAGGGGACTGCTTGAGCCAGTACAAGGCTTTATGGAGCTGCCATACATTGTTTATGCCATCTATAAAGCCTGGAGGTTGCACCATGTAGATCTCCTCAACAAGGCGTCCGTGCAAGAATGCATTGTTGACGTCCATCTGCTCTAGTTCCAAGTCGTGCTCGGGGACAGGGATTAAAACAGCTCGGGCCATGGTGCATCGTCCACCAGGGGCAAACGTCTCATCAAAGTCAACTGCTGGAATTTGGGAGAATCCCTTGACGGTAAGCCGGGCTTTACACCTATCAATAGTTCCATCAGGCTTCAGCTTGCGCCGAAGTACTCAGTGGCCAGAAACAACCTTACAACCTGCTGGGAGATCAACAATTTCAAACACCTCATGTTCGTTCAAGGCTATGAGCTCCTCTTACATGGCCTTCTCCAAGAGATCAGTGTGAGTTGCCTTCCTAGCTTGACGGATAGTGGTAGGCTCTGCTAGGAGCGAGGGAAGCTCGCTTGCCGGAAAGCAGGCGGCGACATATCCAACAATTGAGGCATCCAAAGTACTATGGAACTCATGAGTAACGAGTGTGTAGCCCACTCCTGAGCTGGGATGAATGACGCTCACAAAAAGACCTAGTGCATCAAGTCCAGTGGGTCTGGCAGTGGAGCCGGCTGCTCAGGAGGATGCATAGGAGTGGGTGCAATGCTGAGAGGGCGTGGAGGATTGTGTGACACACTTTTGTGGGAGTGCACGAAGTCTCCCTCCACAATTGTACGGCTCTGGTATGATTGGAGGTGCATCAATGACTGGGGGGGAGACTATTTCACAAACAACCACAGCCGGTTGCAAGAGATGGTGGAAGGGGTTCAACGACAGCGCACGGAGAAGACTATGTGAGATGCTCAACAGACAGTGGTGGAGCACTGAGAGGCGCTAACGTGGACTCAAAGGACGTAAAAAGGGAAGACGCTGCAGAAGGACGAGATGGGAATGCAGACGGTGTGCTGAGGCATGTGTCATCGCTTGGTGACATGTCAGACACAGGAGAAGAGGGGTCAGAGGAAGAAGGAGCCGAGTCAGAGGGAGGTAACCCAGCGAGACCGAAGGCTGGAACAGACCCACCCCTCCCAAGCCAATAGAGCAAGGACATGAAAGAGGTGGAGTGACACATGAAAAGACACAAGGAAAGATTTCTTGAAAGAAGAGGGCATCACGAGACCCGACAATACGGGCACGACCGGGATCCCAGAAGCGCCAAGCTTTGGACATTGCTCAGACCCCGAGGAATTCACACAAGCGAGCGCACGGACTAAGTTTACCATCACAAAGGTTCTTGAAGAGCAAGATGGTACCAACGTAGCCCTAGACACGAGCAAGGCAGAGGTCAGCACGATGGCTAAACCACCGTTCAAACAGCGTGACATGACGTGGGAGGGG
>SZWC01006445.1:0-10708 GCA_023375785.1 Penium margaritaceum
AGAGAGAGAGAGAGAGAGAGAGAGAGAGAGAGAGAGAGAGATGGTTAGATAGAAAGTGAGGGTACACAAGGGAACACAGTACACCTTTAGTGTAAAGCTTCTCTTTAATGTTTATAGTCCTTAGAAAACCCAATGAAACTACAATGTAACTACCAAGGAATGAACTATACTTGTGTATTGGTTTTCTTTTTCAATAAAAGAGCAACCTGTAGATGATATGAATGGAAGACCATGTGATGTGTAAATGTTTGGTTTGGCTACTTCTTTCGCTATGTACATCAATAAATGGCATATCACATAAATGCACTTAAATTAATGTTATCACATTGTTTTATGTTTACAAGAAATCTTACACCCTTGATCCATGAAAAGATCATTTTGTGAGCACATTTTGTTCTTACCATGTAATGAAGGAAGAGTAGTATAACTACCTTTTCATGGACCAAAAGTCAAGTTGTCACTTTTGAGTTACACTGGCCATGCCATCTCCATATTGATGGGAACCTTACCTTGCCAAATGATGTGCCACATTTTTACTTTTCTTGCATCACTTGTTCTTTATGTGGGTTGCAAGTCCTAATTGTCTGTTTACCGTGGGTTTATTCTTCATAGATTACATGAGTGTGCTACTTAGTGCACAAGATATAATAAAACAATCCACAGATTCTGCTCCATACCATCGGCAGATGAGGGTAACAAATGTTCTCAATATCATTCTTGTATAAAATAATCCATAAAATGTCAACTTGAGGGTTATGTGCTCCATAAACTTCGAACAATAAGGATGAAACATAAATTAATTGTACATAAGACCAAAACTCAAAAGTAGGTGAATTCATGCTAGAATATCTCTTGTTCCTGATAAATTCTGACACAAGAGTGGTGAAAACATACCATCATAAGAAGGTTTTCTCTTGGAACCAAGCTTGAGTAAATTCAAAGAAACGTGTGATGAGTTTGACTGTAAATCTTTTGTCCAATTTGCTTCTCTAGATTAAACCTTGAATCTGTTGTTGTGTGTGTCTTACACAGCTTACGGTGACCCCTTGGCTCATGTCCATTCACGTGCAGATCCCTGAGACTGGCGACGGTGGCAGAAGGCTGGCAGCCGGCGACGACGGGTGCCCAGAAGACTTCCGTATTTTGTAGACTCGTGCTGTGTCACAGCACGTAGGCGTGCAGTCTATCAGGATGGAGATCTCGTTGACGTGGCCGTTCTGGTTCAAACGGCCCATCGTTCTGACGTGTCTGCAGGGAATTATGACCAAAACTGTGTTTCTACCACTGTTTTGTCCTGCTTGAAAAATAGCGCCGTTGTGCGCCATGTGTGTGTGGGTGCATCCACTAGGTCCGTGGCACTATTTAGGTTGGCCAGACCTCAGTTGTCATCTCTCTCTGCATATTTCAACATTTGCAGCTTCTGACACTTGTGTTTGTGTCCCTAGCCAACCCCTTGCTGTTCTCACCATCACCTGTGTGTGCTAGTGAGTTAGCTAACTGGCTTGAGTTGCCACGCTAGTGACAGCAGTGCTAGGAGTTGTCTCACATGGTATCAGAGCAGCAAGCCAGTGCTCGCATAGCTGCGCAGCAGAGACGCAGCAGCCGCAGAAGTCGTGAGCAACCGCAGCCGTTGCCTTGAGTCGCAGCAGCAGCAGTGCCCACGGTCTCGGCGGGAGGTCTTGGGAGGGCCCACCACCACTTCGACCGTTTTTTTAAGAGACTACGGTTGTTCCGCGGTCATTCCGCGGCCGTTCCATGGTGCTCCGCGGTGACAAAGCCTCCGCGGCGGGTGCGGCAACCGCGCGACCGCGTCGGAACACGCATCAAGTGCCGCGGAGGCACTCGGCGTTCCGACTTTTTCACCTCGCGGTGACGTGACCACTACAGATCCGGGTGGTTCCGCAGATCTGCGCAGCTCCGTCGCCGCAACTCCGCGGCCGATCCGGAACACATTGGCACTGCACGCCACAGCTCCACGGTCGCACGTCCGTAGCACACCCTCCGCTTCAAAACGTGATCACTTCGCGGCGAGTGCGGAACGTGCTGACCGCGGAACCTCAGCAGCCACCGGGAATCCTGCCGTGTTCTACATCCACACAACCGCGGTGACCGTGAGCGGCACCTTGCCACACTTCACGCCACCGCGCTCTTAACCTGCCCGCGGTAGTCGGCGGTAAAACGCGGTAAAACCGCGTTACTCCGCGGTGATCCACGGTAAACCGCGGCAGTCCGCGGTCATCCGCGGTGAGCTTCCGCGGTGAGGTTCACCGCGGAAGGGATACGCGGAGTCATTCCGCGGAGGAGTTCCTTGGAGGAAAGTTCCGCGGAGGAGAGATTCCGCGGAGATGCTCTGCGGAGGAGTTCCGCGGAGGGGAAAACAGGGGAGGAAACCGGTCGCCATGCCAAAGCCAACCTCCTCCAGTATGGCTGCCGACGCAGCTGCCGAGGGTAGCACCATCAGCGGTCAACGTCGACCACCGCCATCATCACCACAACGGCAGCAGCAGCAGCCGCAGCAGCAGCAACAGCAGCAGCCACTGCAGCAGCAGCAGCAGCAGCGACAGCAGCAGCCGCCGCCACAACACCAGCAGCCGTCGCTGCAGCAGCAGAAGCAACAGCGGCCGCCGAGCCCGACGACATTGGTGTGCCAAGTGCGCGCGCTGGCGGACCTACAGGTGGAGAGCCGCGATACCTTGACGAGGCAGGTTGCTGAACTACAGGATATGGTCAGGGGCTTGCTGTCCCAACAGCACCATCCGTCGACTGAACGGAGCGAGGACCACCTTGCCCACGGCGGTAATGCTGATGAAGTCGTGGAGAACCTCTCCGACTTCGGCGAGGAGGGCAAGGAAGAGGTGCTCCGAGCACGCCTCATCCGCCTGGAGGCGCGTCGCAGAGCGCGTGAGGCCAATGCAGCCATCCAGGGCACCAGCTCCAGCACCAACGCTGACCCAAGCTCATCTCGCCGCCCACCGAGCTTTGAGGAGCTGGCTCTGCGGGCCCGCCTGGGTAAGGGAATTGCCTCCTCAATGCCGGGCCCCGCAATAGCTTCGGCCATTGCCCTTCCGACGGTCAAGCCACCCAAGTGGTTTGAGTCAGACCCGCCCATCTTCCGGACTGGGAACGACTTGAAATCCTGGGAGCCGCGCTTTCGCATGTGGGCCATGAGCGAGGGAGTCCTCCCCTACTACCTCACACCATATCAGGCGTCTGACCCCACTCAGACACACATGGCAGTCCGCGCAGCTTCCGGCCTGATGGAGGCCGCCCCGGACTTCACCAAGGACTTCAGTCGGTTCCTTGGCGATTCACTGACTGGCACAGGAGCTGACCCTTACGCGGCATGGGCACTGGCCGTCACTCTGTTTGAGGGTGCCACCTTGGCTTTGACGTCCCAGCGCCTCACCGACTTCAGCTCCCTCTGCCAGACTGCTCAGGAGTCTGCAGCCGACTACTGGCTTCGGGCGATCCAGTTGTACGAGGATCTTGGGGACGATGCCCCTGCGCAATACTCCGCCCTCCAGATTATCCTATACGGCATCCACCCCGACTACGCGTGCGTCTTCAGCAACTTCGACGAAACGTTGCTTCGCGACATGGCGAGCGACGGGACCCTGCTACGCTGGGCCACTCTCCACTTTCTGGATGTCACAGGCATGGATGCCGCGAACCGCGCTCGTCGTAGCACCACTTCAGCTGTAGTTGCCGCCACGTCTCCCTCCCCGCCTTCTACAGCAACGGCGGCTCCAGCTCAGGGGAAGAAGGGCCGCAAAGCGTCATGAGGTGCTTCCAGTGGCGGGACCAGCAGCAGTACCAGCACTGGCAGTGTCAGCCGGAGCAGCAGCTGCGGGAGCAGCAGCAGCAGCGGCGGCCTCAGTAGCAGCAGCGGCAGCAGCAGCAGCGGCCCTAGCAGCATGACGGGACACCGGCTCGTGTGCTTCAACTGCGGTGGTGACCATCGCTATCCTGACTGCACTCGTCTGACAGGACGCCCACTGGATTGGGCCAAGGTCACCCGTGGACTGCAGCAGGCGCACGAGGCGTGCATGCGCCAGACATCTGGTGCGACCGCCCGCTCGGCCGCCACTACCGCAGCCGTCCTAGAGGAGTCCGCCGCCACAGGCTCCTCCGCGTATCCCCGCGCCCAGGCGCTCGCCGACCACGAAAGGATGATCGCTGGGCTGCACCAGCTTCTCGCCCTGCGCTCATCTCAGGGAGGTACGAGTGAGTTGACTGAGTCAAGGGGCCCTACTGCCTGTGGACTGTCTGCGTCATTCTGTGATGATGCCTGTGATGGTCCCCATGCCCAGTCGTGTGCGCGTGACGGACCCGATGACGTGTCTTGGTTGCATGCGTCTCATGTACGCTCCGTTGCTCGTCTCGCTGCTTCGCGTGCCGAGCGACCTGCTGTCGCGCCTTGTTCCGTCGCCGAGTGCCACGTTGCCCCTTGTACGCGGGTCACAGATGCCACATGGGTCGTGGACTCTGGTGGCACCCATCACATGACGTGTCGTCGTGACGCCTTTGTTGTCTTGCATCCCGTTGGCACTGTTCGCTCTGTTCGCACTGTAGCTGGCCATGAGGTCCCTATCCAGGGTGTTGGGGTTGTACAGTTCACCGAGCCAGCTGGTCCCGTATACATCTCCGACGTCCTCTTTGTCCCTGATCTGGAACTCAGCCTGCTGTCTGTCCATGCTTGCACCAAGATGGGCCTCGGTGTCATGCACATGGCTGCCGTTGCTTGCATCTTTGTGCGCAACAACAAGGAGACCGTCCTCAGTGGGACGGTCGTCGATGATCTGTATCACATTGATGGATCTCCTGCGAGTGCACCCCCTTTACCTCCCTCTTCCGTTGCCCGTGTTTTCGTCGCCGGTGCTCTGTCCCCCGAGCACCACCGCCTCCTGCATCGACGTCTTTGTCATGTGCACCTGGGGGCTGTCGATAGGCTGATCCGCACTCAGCCTGCTCTCGGTCTTGATGCAGCGTCCTTCGAGACGCCGCCCACGACCGACTGCCTGGCCTGTGCTGAGGGAAAAATGCACCGGTCTACTTATCCTGCGTCTGTCTCCAGGGCTTGTCGGCCCCTGGAGCTTGTCCACTCCGACCTCATGGGTCCGCTCCCTGTCGAGTTTCAGGAGGACCGCGGACGTTACGTCCTGACGGTGACTGATGACTTCACGCGCATGCGGTGGGTCTATAGACTGCGTCAGAAGAGCGATGCAGCCATTGCGGTCCGCATCTGGCTGGTCATGGCCGAACGCCAGTCTCCCCACCGCCTTCAGACTTTCTGCTCGGACCGTGGCAGCGAGTACCTCGGTGACATGGCACGCTCCTTCACCGAGCTCGGTGTCTTCCACAACCTCTCTGCTCTCGCCACCCCCTAGCAGAATGGAGTCTCTGAGCACTGGAACCGCACCATGGAGGATGCGGTCCGCGCCATGCGCACCGACAGTGCCCTGCCTGAGGCCTTTGCCTTTGAGGGCATGGCATACATGACCTGGGTCTGGAACCGCATTCCTCATGGTCCCCTCCCAGGTCACGGCACGCCCTACGAGTTGTAGTATGGGCGTCGCACGGACCTGCGCTTGGCCCGTGTCTGGGGCTCCCTTGCCTACGTCTGGTTCACGCCGGAGCAGCAAGGGAGCAAGCTCTCTCCGCGGGGCCGCCTCTGCGCCTTCGTTGGCGTTGCTCCGCGGTCAAAGGCCTGGCGGTTTTGGGACCCTCGGCGCCGGCGCATCGTGGAGTCTCGTGACGCTCTCTTCTTCGAGCATCTTGCCTTCCGCGACCTTGCTCGCATCCACGCTCTGCGTGCTGCGCATGCCCCTGGGTGTTCCGGTCCCCATCGTGTGGGGGAGGCTCTTGGCCCGGTTGGCACAGTGCCAGCGTCCAGTACAGCCACTTCGTTGCCGGCGCCCCCGGGGCTGTCCCCAGCGGTTGTACACACCGGCACCCCCAGCCCCGCCCCGTCTTTGGCTCGCTCCTCTGCTCCCGACTCTCCGCTCTTGCACGTGTCCGAGTCTGCGTCCGAGTCCGCTTCCGCGTCTGAGACTGAGTCTGACCCTGCGTCTGCTTCCGCGTCTGAGGCTCAGTCTGACCCTGCATCCGCATCCTTGTCTGGCACTGAGTTGTCCCCGTCTCCGGCCACAGACGTGCGTGCGTCTGCCGTGGGCCTGTCCCCAGCTGTTGATGCCACGCCAGCCTCGAGTGGCACGCCTGTCGTGCGGTCCACACCGGCATGTGAGTCAGTAGCGCCCTCTGCTCCTGCCTCGTCGGACCCCTACACATGGGCACCCGGCTGACGTCTCCGCCCTTGTCCCACGCGTAGCGTCGTCAGCGGTGATCCGGGCACAAAGGCCCTCGGCCTGAGTGGGCACGGCCTTGCTGAGATTCACCCTCGCTGTGTCACTGGTGCGGCACTACTTGCACATGAGCGCAGTCTTGCTCGTGACGCCGCTGAGTCCATGGTGACGGTCGGCCCTCCTTTTGCAGCATATGCCCTGGCTACACGGAGCGCACCAGTGTTGGCTCCCAATCCCACCAGTCTGCCTGAGGCCTTGTCGGCCCCTGACGCTGAGCAATGGCGCACTGCCTACCAGGCTGAGCTTGATGCCATTCGCGAGCACGGCGTCTTTGAGCTTGTAGACTTTCCAAAGAACCGCAAGGCCATCAAAGCCAAGTGGGTTCCACGCAAGAAGCTTAATCTAGACAGCACTGTGGAGCGCTACAAAGCGCGCCTGACAGCAAAGGGCTTCTCATAGGTCCCTGGTGTGGACTACACCAAAACCTTTGCCCCTGTCGGACGGATGACGACCACACTCACGTTGTTGAGCCAGGTGGCACAGCACGACTGGGAACTCCATCAGATGGATGTCAACAACGCCTTCCTAAATGGGGATCTTGAGGAGGAGATCTACATGGTCCAACCACCCAGCTTTGAGGATGGTACCGGTCGCGTGTACCGGCTGCGGAAGGCCTTGTATGGCCTGAAGCAGTCACCGCGCTGCTGGAACCAGGAGATCACCAGCACGTTGAGACGCGCTGGGTACGTTCAGAGTGATGGTGACCCATTTGTGTTCATCTCACAGTCCCCAGCACCGCTCGCTGCCATCCTTGTCTACGTGGATGATCTTCTGATCGCCTCGCCCGACCTGGGAGCAGTGAATGCTGCCAAGGCCGTTCTCTCCTTGGCGTACAAGATGAAAGATCTTGGTGAGGCCTCTGTTTGTTTGGGGATGGAGATCGTGCGTGACCGTGTTCGTTGCACACTCCGTTTCCATCAGGGACACTATGCAGAGACCGTGGGGCAGCACTTTGCCAACCTCCTCGCTGCCGTCCGCACGGCCTCCACGCCCATGACCCCTGAGGGGCAGGCCTCCCTGAAGGTCGATGACCCAGCGGACCTTGGGGAGCTAGTTGATGTGACCCTGTACCTACAAGTCATCGGCTCGCTCATGTACTTGGCCACCACGACACGGCCCGACATTGCCTTCACTGTCAACCTGCTCGTCCAGTTCTCGCAGGCTCCGCGCCAACGAACACTGGAGGCCGCAGTCCGGTGTGTGCGCTACATTTTGTACACCGCACGCTTCGGCCTGTGCTTTCGCGAGCAGGTGTCCGTTGTGCTTGATGGCTACACAAACAGCGACTGGGCGTGGAGTCCAGATGGCAAAAGCTGCACCGGCTACATCTTCCTCATTGGAGGCACTGCAGTTTCCTGGCGAAGTGGGAAGCAGGGCTGCATCGCACGTAGTACTACTGAGGCAGAGTATGTTGCCCTAGGCGCCGGTGCAGCGGAATGCGTCTAGCTCGTCGGTCTGCTGCGTGAACTGCGTCAGTCCATTCCCCCCGTGGTTCTCCAGTGTGACAACATGAGCGCGGAAGCACATCAATGTCGAGCATCACTTCGTGCGTGATCTGGTTGATGGTGGTGAGATCCAAGTCATCCACGTGAGCACTGACAGGCAGTGCGTGGATTTTCTGACCAAGGCTCTAGGTCGTTCGAAGTTTCATGCGGCCACTAGTTCTGTTGGACTCTGCCCCATCCCTGTTGCAGGTTGATTCCTCATGTGCCACCCTCTATGTGTTGTGATTACTGCTTGCAGCGGCTGTGCGTTTTCTGCTCTGTACAGCGTCAGTGTCAGCATGTGCATGGACGTGTTTCGTCCTCCGGTCATGGGGGAGTGTTGTTGTGTGTGTCGTACACAGCTTACGATGACCCCTCGGCTCATGTCCATTCACGTGCAGATCCCTGAGACTGGCGACAGTGGCAGAAGGCTGGCAGCCGGCGACGACGGGTGCCCAGAAGACTTCCGTATTTTTTAGACTCGTGCTGTGTCACAGCACGTAGGCATGTAGCCTATCAGGATGTAGATCTTGTCGACGTGGCCGTTCTGGTTCAAACGGCTCGTCGTTTTGACGTGTCTGCAGGGAATTATGACCAAAACTGTGTTTCTGCCACTATTTTGTCCTGCTAGAAAAATAACGCCGTTGTGCGCCATGTGTGTGTGGGTGCATCCACTAGGTCCGTGGCACTATTTAGGTTGGCCAGACCTCAGTTGTCATCTCTCTCTGCATATTTCAACATTTGCAGCTTCTGACACTTGTGTTTGTGTCCCTAGCCAACCCCTTGCTGTTCTCACCATCACCTGTGTGTGCTAGTGAGTTAGCTAACTGGCTTGAGTTGCCACGCTAGTGACAGCAGTGCTAGGAGTTGTCTCACATGGTATCAGAGCAGCAAGCCAGTGCTCGCATAGCTGCGCANAAAACTGTGTTTCTGCCACTATTTTGTCCTGCTAGAAAAATAACGCCGTTGTGCGCCATGTGTGTGTGGGTGCATCCACTAGGTCCGTGGCACTATTTAGGTTGGCCAGACCTCAGTTGTCATCTCTCTCTGCATATTTCAACATTTGCAGCTTCTGACACTTGTGTTTGTGTCCCTAGCCAACCCCTTGCTGTTCTCACCATCACCTGTGTGTGCTAGTGAGTTAGCTAACTGGCTTGAGTTGCCACGCTAGTGACAGCAGTGCTAGGAGTTGTCTCACAGAATCACCTTCTCTTTTGAATTTCCTTGGCTCTTACTAAGGATTTTGGCAAAAGAAATCCGTAGAATCATCCTCCTCTGTATTACCAAAGAAGGGGGACTGGGCTCATCGCCAGGCTTGTTTTTGTTGCTGGGGTAGACCGCCCCCCCCCCCCATCCAATGCCTCATGGGCAAGAAAACAGATGCTTGCAACTGGCCTCTTATCCACCATGTGCGGCATTCATCATTCCCATATCCACACCCGTAGAGCTAGCAATTGTGATTGTGCCACACTGTAACGACATTGGTTGGCAGTGTCTTGTTGGATTGGGTCGTGTACAGCTAGGCGTGTGAACCCATTTTGTTCCTAAAACGCTTTGCATACTGGTTAAAGGATTGTCTTCTTGGAGATGGCGTCTTATAGTACGGTGTTTGATGACGTCCTCAATCTTTAGTAAGTGTAGTAGAGGTTTGATTCGTAAATTGTTGATGTTATGTTTTGCATCTGAATTTCCTGCACTCGCTTGAGATGTGTGGACATCCCGCGCCTCGCCCCCCCTCCCCCATTGCTAGCCACCAGACGCTTTGCCGCCCTTGTCGAAGTGAAGCTTTTTGTCCTGACAGCAGTGAAGTCAGACTGATTGTCGCCAAACCTAGTTTAGTTGTTTGCTCACACAAACCTGCTGCTCATGGTGACCGTGTTGCCGGCCGCTTCCCAGTAGTTGTGGTTGTAGAAGCAGCCGCTTATCCCCCTCTACAGCCCGTCGCTTATCCCCTTCTACAGCAGCTTGTGTAGAAGCAGCAGCAGCAGATTGCATAGATGCTGCATCGACGCCCACAGCAACACATGCAGCCAAGACAGCTCTTTCGAGAGCTTTTAATGATTTCTACGTAGGCATCCTGTTTCCTCCGCTACTTCCATTTTCCTTGTTGCTACAGTTGCGGCCGCTGCCGTCGCTACTGCTGTTTTTACAGTTATTGCTGCTGTTGCTGCTGCTGCTACTACCACCACTATAGCTTCTCCTCCAATCGTTTCAGGTGCTTTTGTTGCAAATGCTGCTGTCATTGCTGCTCCTAATTCTACTACTTTTGCTGTTACTTCCCTTTCTATTTGTCTGTGTGCCTGTCTGTCTGTTTGTCCGTCCGCCCCTCCTCCCTGTCCGTCCGTCCTTCCCTCCATCTCCCCGTTTTTTCCATCCGTCCGTCTGTCCATTTGCCCGTCTGTCCATCCATCCGTCCATCCATCTTCTGTCCCTTCTATTTTTCCACCCATCACTTTGCTCGTTTCCTCCCTCCCTCCCCCCCTCACTTCCCTCCCTTTCTCTGCTCCCTCACTACCCTCCCTCACAACCCTCCCTTTATACCACAGCACCTTTCTCGCCTCACTGGTCATGCTCATGCTGCTGGTTCTGCTCCTTCACTACCATGGTGTGTGTGACAGGTACTGAAGAAGCAGCTGTGGCAGAGGCGGCATCCGCACTCGCACTTGCAATCGCACTGGCATTTGCATACGCACTCACACTCACACTGGCACTTGCACTCGCACAAGGACTCGCACTCGCACTCGCACTCGCTCTCACACTTGCACTTGCACTCGCATTCACACTCGCACTTACACGTGATTGCGTGACTGCACGTGTGTGTGTGTGTGTGTGTGTGTGTGTATGTGTGTGTGTGTGTATGTG